>CAJVPT010003987.1:0-14233 GCA_910592055.1 Acaulospora colombiana
CAATAGACTAAATGATCCTGGACCAGCAGGAATCACATCAATTATCAGACTCAAACAAGCACAGATCAAAAATTGGGAACCACTCAATTTATTAACTTGCAAATCCTTAAGTCACTTAATGGACAAAGGCAACTTTACACTCCAAGTAACCAAAATTGCTAAAGATATAAAAATAACATTTCATAGTTGGAAATGGCAAGATATCTTTGAATAGAAAAAGGGAAATATTTGGATCGGAGAATATCTTACACCAGAAGAATATAAAAAAGCCATACTATTACTAAGAAACAATAAACTGATGTATTTGAATCAGCTGATTGATCGGGAAACCAAAAATATAAGAGACTGACGAATACTTCACCTTCTGCAAGACACAAGCAAAGGACCTATACCAGAATGGTTCCAAATTATAATCAAAAACCTCTCAAGAGAATGACTAAATCAACTCATAAGATCCGGGAGAAAAAATTTTATGAAATAGGAACTAGAATACTCCAAAATAGAAGTCAATCGAGACAAGCAGCAAAAATTGTGGATAGTGATAAGAAGTAAAACAAATCTAGTAATATAGGGAAAATTAAGACAAGAAAAAGAGAGAAATGTTATGATAGTGGAGCACTTTGTCAGTTGCAGCATCAACAATGATCAGGAAACTAATATACAAAAATGCCCAGGATGTTCGGAGGGTACAATACTGAATAGTGATTACATCATAGAAAGAGAAATAGAAGAGAAATATACAGTACCATACCTCAACACAAGAAAGTTCACTAGAAGAACATAAGATTTAAAAATCACCAATCCTAGGTCAGCATTTGAAAAAAGGATTAAAGAAGTGATTTACAGAGACCAAAGCCCATTCAAGATTCAAAATGACAGAATAAATCAAGTGAACATTAAAACCTGGGAAGAATCTATTATTAAAGAAAATATTAAAGAAGGTGTATATCAGGATCAGCTAATAGCTATACTTTAATGTAATCTCGAATCCAAAAAAAAGCTAATCTTCTATTCTGATGAATCACTTATTAATCATGGTAAAGAAGAAATGAAGATAGGTGCAGCTTGGATTCAGATTAACAAAGATGGAATGGAAAGCAAGTTTCAAACAGGAGTAAACAAGTAGCCCTCATCTACATGAGCAGAATTGGTAGCAATCATAACAATTCTTCTAATAGTTCCAATAGAAAGCATAGTGGAAATCTTTACAGACAGTCAGACATGTATCTCTAAGTGAAAATCCTTAGAAAAAGAAGACCCAAGAAGAACACACAGGAGATGGCTCAAAGAAAAAATTTGATCTCTCTGGGCATGCATGGTAGAGCTAATAAAAAAGAAAAATATAGATCTAAAGCTCACAAAAGTCAAAGCACATTCAAATGATCCTTATAATGAAGAAGTAGATACCTTAGCTAAAGAAGCTCTAAAATTTTCACTGATTGAATAGAAAGATCTCATCTTACGTAAAATTATTACTGAAATCAAATGCAAGGGATGACTCTAGATGATCCAATTAGGCAGTTTATTAAGAACATTAATAACAAGACAATAGCTTATCAGTAGACACAACAAAATAGAACTGCGAAAAAATAGAGTTAACAGACTTCAGAACACTAGGCTCATACATGGGACCTAGTATGAAAAAGGGTTAAAGACAGGCATACATGGGATATATCTTTTAAACAATCCCAACAAAGAAGCTTTCTAATCAAACTGACCAATGACGAGCTACCTACCTTAAGTAAGTTGGTTATAAGAAGACCAGACCTATACAAGCAAGTGAAATATATCACATGTAGCCAACAAGACGAAACTATAGAACACTTGCTAGAATGTTCAGCTTATAAGAACTAACTAAAAGAAGTATGGAATAAAGGAGTAGATAGTAGCATCAGAAACTTTAAAGAGCTGCTAGAGGAAAGAAAGAGAGAGGCTAAGGAGAAAAATTCCAGGTTAATTATCAATGACTGAGAAGAGATAGGAGAGTTTGACAAATGGATCTCTAAAGTAGTAGAACAGGTTTTTAAAACTAGTCAAAACATGCTAAGCTTCTGTACTGGCCTTATAAGAACAGATATTATTCTAGAAATGACAAATCTAAAATGTCAAGGTAAATACATAGGAAGAATAACAAGAAAATGGATAATAAAAATGCAAAGAAAAGTCTGCAATCAAGTCCGAAAAGAAATCTGGAACAAGAGATATGAAAAGATAATTGAGTAGAAAAAAACACAAAGAATTGATAGAGAAAAAAAGACAAGAAGACCTCCACATCTTTTAAGCACAAAAACTATACTCATGAAGAAAAAAGAGTCACTACCTGAAGAAGGAAACCTCAAAGATGAAGGCCTCCAGGAAATTTTAACAAGAAGAGTGAAGTATGGAATGAAATGATTGGGGTTTTAAGCTTTGTCAGAACATCGCAGAGTAATCTGCAGTAGTGACCTGCAGGCAATGAAGTTAATAGTTGGAAGGGTCTTTACTTGAACTGTTAATAGAATGATAAATCACTTCTGAAGTTGCACTTGGAGTTTTAATAATTCTTTAAAACAGAGACGAGTAAGTTAGGTAGAGTCTTAGCTTTAGTGATACATTCTCCAATGTAAAGTATACACATGTTTGATAAAGTACACATACCTAGCCTGACAGAGGGTTTAAATATATATATATATATATATTTATTTATTTATTTATTGCATCAAAACAGGTTCACTTTATTAGGTGTAAAAAAGTACATATTACTTTAATTACAAAGAAATTTTGCAATTTGTTTTCTCTATATATTGATCATATTTACCTTCTAAAAAAGCCAATTTGTAGAAATCCTTTGTGGCTTATTGTCTCTCTAGAGAGAAACTAATGTACTTAGGCTCTGTTAACATGCAATTCGAAAATATTGAAGATGGACTTGTTATCATTGAGAATGTTGAGAATAAGTTCTGAATCTATCAGAATATAGGGTTATTGTATTTGTCATCTAATGCCTTTTTTGGCTTTGTGGGATCTGTTTGGTTTGAGATTAATTCCACTATTCTTTGTCCATTTATGGAAGTGCTGACATCTGTCCTCTCATATATTGAAGATAATTAACCTGATACAGTCTATTATGTCTCATATTATTTCCTTTACTTTGTTGCATCCTAACTGTGATTTGATGAGTTAGGTAATCTGTTTTGTGATACCACCTCTGATGAGAATATCACATATATTACTGTTTTCGAGTTCTGTAATGATTGCAGTTTTGATATTCATTTTTGCAGGTTTCTCTCTTCTTGCGAAGATTTTTTGACTAACTGTGTTGATGATAAGCTCTTAAATATCTAGTCTATGTTTGTTATAGTAGAAAGGATGATTGTGATCTTCGATTTCTGAGTATTTGAAGCATTTACTTGTAGTGAATGTGCCAAGGTAGCGTTTGTTTAAAGTGTTCATTATAGAAAGTTCTCTGTTCTCTATTTTAAGAGAAAAGGTGTGGATTCTTTGATTCCATGAGTTGTACAGTGGGGTATTAAGGTTGGAGGGTTGAAGAAAGAGTATGGAGTTTTCCCAGTCAGTTTTGTCTCACTGTTCCTAAGTTAGGTCTAGATTTCATTCAAATATATTGCAGGTGAGAGTTTGTTGTATTTGTTGGATGACACTGATGTTTTTCCTGAAGTTCTAGGTGAGTTTGTAATTGAGGAGTTTGTAGATAATGAGGTTGTTGTTGCTAACATGCTCTATGAGGTTGACTGTATATATTGAAGTGAGATTGTTTAGGGAGTTTTTGACTGGTTTGTCTGCAGTATTGTGTTCTTTGGGAGTATTATTCTTGGTAACCTTATGTCAGGTAATATTCAGCAATTTTAGCTTGATTGTATTTTGAATTACCTCTGTGATGTGAAGGTAGTTTCATTTTTTGATTCCTTTTTCTAGCACTTTCTAGATTTCACTTATAGCAATAGTTAAGTCAGTATATATATGACATCTGATATTATATCCTGTTAGGTTGATGGCTATGATTATAGCTAATAGTTCAGATATGGTATTAGATCCTCTAATTGTTATACATGCGGCCAACTTTATTTGAGTGTTGTTATTTTGAAGGATGATTCCTGTATCCATGAGGTTTGTATTTTGTGCTGAGTTGTATAAACTATCACAGTATATATTGATAGTATCTATGCTCTTGATACTATTATTGATTTCTTTTATATGTTCAGCCATATTGTCAAGAAGTTCTAGAAAAAGTTTCAGTTTCAAGATGTGCTTTGGGTTGAATTTACTATTATTGCATCTATGAGTTGGTTGGATTGGATTCACTATCTTATGATGCTTCCTGGGGATATATGTATTTTAAGTATAGATTTGTTACTGCTTTCTGAGTTGGATTACATAGTGCCAGATACTGGAATGTTTGCCAGATTTTGATTGTGTATATTAATGAAGTAGCTTTTGCTTCTGTCATCCATTGTATTTGTTAGTTCACATCCAGAATATGTTGTAAAGAGGGAATGATTGGTGTGTTGATAATGTCAGAGTTTAGTATATTCATAAGTGTTATTGATTTTTTTTCCAATTATGAGCTTATTGTTGATTAGAGTGGTGTACTACACAGATATGTTTGTGTTGGGGTTGCTAGTTCGATTTGACTTAGAGTATTGAGCGTATTTAAGTTTGCTAGGTTACATAGATAGTTTGTTATGGTATTTGTGAGTTCTTTGTACCAGTTGGATTCTCTTCACTTGTTTGTTTTATTGTGAAGCTTATCAACTTGGTGCCAAAACAATAGTTGTGTCCTATATATGCTAATAACTTGTTCAATATATTTAACTCTATGTCATCTCAGGGAGGCTCTATGTTTGTTCAACTATTCATGATCTACTATTTTACTAATATAATGTAGCTTGTTGGGGGGTTTGAGTATGTCCTGGATTATGACTGTTATTTTGTTCTTCTGGATATTTCATAGTATGTCCTAATATAGATTATGTCCTTTTTTGAAGATTTGCTGATAGTGTTGGAGGATATTAGTATTTTGCCAAGTGTACCACTGGAGATTCTGCATATGATTGCAACATATATGTCCTGCTGAATTGATGCTATAATGTAAATCCTGTAAATCCACCATGTGTTTCTATAGTTGTCTGGTTATGAGGTTGTGGATGCCATAGTGAGTTTTGAGATATAGAATTGGATCAGGAGCTAAAAGTACTAGATGGACCTTGTATTTCACTATAGTTTTTATTAACTTAGAAATAATATTGTACATATAATGATTATATAATAAATGTATTACATATTATATATATTAACTAGCCAATTAAGGAAAACCACACAATACTCTCTTAATTTTTTTCAAAACACTTTTACAAAGTAATCTAGTTATCAAACCATTGCATTTGCTCTAACCTGCCCCAGATTTGGGACTTCGGCAAAATCTGTGGATTTCTCCTATCAAGGTCTCCTAATAATAAGTCGCAGCAACTAACCATGCTTTTAAGCATCCCTTCGATACATTGTTTATTCTTTTTAGAACTTCAATCTTCCTAACTTATGGCAACTACGTGTAGTTAGTAAAATCATCAAGGTACCTGACACCAATCCAGTCTTCATTTCAGTTGATTGTGAGATCAGTCTCATCCTTCTCCACCTTATCAGAGTACTGATAAGATATTGATTATCTCACAACACCTGTAGACTAGCCTGATTCGATAAAGATCAGCTATAAGTGATATCATATGGTGACAGATTCTTCCATTTTAACTATCAGTAAGATAACCAGGTCTATTCTCAATGATATTTACTGTTATCCAATAAAGTACTGAATTTATTGTGATGTGGTATTTTCACTTAGCTCCCATGTAATATTGAACTTTGGATCTTGTGATTATAACCTGAAAACACTATCACTGTGCTATAGACCCACAGGTCTATATATATATATACTGTATATATTATTTTATTACTAGTTTTATTTATTATATATTTTTTTAATTGATCTCGAAAACTCTTTCTGTTGATCCTTTAACCACACACAAAAAAGATGTTTACAAGAAGTTTTTATACTTTTTTGCTAATAAAGTTTAACACTTTTCTTAAAACAACTTAAAATATGACTTCAAAAGTCACTTTTACCCTTCCCTTATTGTCTACAAACCTCTTCACTCAAAAACTTGACTTCTAGTAATCAATAAAAATCAAGTAACACCTTTGATATCAATAGCAAACAAGTTTTCAAAAGAAGAAGAACTACTATAAAATATCCAAAGATCTTTCTAACCTTTTATATAAGAGGCTTATAAAGATTTTCTGTAATAAAAAGATTTATTTTCTCCTTTTTTGACTATCTTGATCCACTTATAGCTCTCATGTTTATGGTTTTCTAGGGAATTTTGCCTATCACAGTTTAATCCTGAATTTTGAGTAGCACAAATCCTTATCAAAGGTAATTGGCTAATATGAAATATGATAATTTTTAAAACGTAAACAAGCTCCTATTGGTTATACCCACATGTCTTGATACATTATCAGTGATATAGGAAAGAAAGTTTTAAAAAAAATGTTCTCTCCAATTATGTATATTTAACAGTCACTTTCAGAAATAGTTAAGTTCCTCAAATATCATAAAGCTTAAAGAATATCCCAATCAGGCAAACTTCTTTTAAGAGAAAACTGTGAAATGGAGCAAAAACCTTTTGGAAGGTTTTGAATTGTTTCTTTTTTTTCTTTTTTTTTTTCTGTGCCAACTTTAGCAATTTATCATTTTTCAGGATAATCAACTGTAACAAACTATTGGTAATGACCCTAATTGACTTAAAGGCTCTATGCCAAACTACCAGAAGAGTGTAATATTGTTCTTTAAATTTGACTTAAAGTACTTAGTTAGATTTAGTTTTGTTTAATCCAAACTAGCTTAATAAACTCCTCATATTTTTTAAATAGTGTAGTCCTTTATCTAATAATATATAATGACAAATTAGTTACTTTGTAAAAGTCCATAAATATTATAATATCTTTCAATATCTCAATAAAAACATACTATTGTAGCATGATTGTGGATTAAAAAAAAAATTTTTATTATATTTTTTTAAAAATTTTTATATGTAATTTTTAAAGTTTAATTATTGTTAAAATTTTTTTCTTTATTAAATTTTTATTTTTGAAGAATTTTGAATAGCTGTTATCATAAATTATATAATAATTAATAATAATAAAATTTTAGAATATATTAATAAAAAATTTTTAAAAAATTATAATAAATAAAATAAGTATTAATATATATTATATATAAATTTTATAATTTTTAACTGTATAATTAATGATTTAAAAATTGTCAAAATTGAAATTTATAATAAAAATATAATAAGTAAATTCAAATTTTTAAAAATAACTCTATCTATAAAAAAATATGTTTTTTAAATATTTTTTTTATAATTTTCTTATTTAGAAATAACTAAGTTTTTTAAATACTATAAAGCTAGAAAATATTACAATTAAATAAAAATTTTTTAATAAGAGATTTTAAAAACTTTTTAAAAAAACATTAAATTGTTTTTTTTTCTTTTTTTTTTTTGTTACTTTAGCAATTTATTGTTTTTTAGAATAATTAATATAACAAACTATTAATAATATGATAAAAATAGTCTATTATATTATTGAATAGTTATTTTAACCATAATCTTTATTTTATTTTTATTTTTATCTATTTATTTATAATTATTTCTATAATAAACTTTAATATTTTTATTAATACTTAATTAGTATAGATTATTTTATCAAATGTAATATGTAATATAATTTACTATAAATTGGATAACCTAGAAGATCTAAGAAATTTAGGAAATCCAAAAGATCTAGAAAGCTCACATGATTTAAGTAATCTATTTTACAAATATAGAAGTAATTATAATTTACGCAAAAGTAGTATAAGTTTATAGAAATAGTTTTACTTTTTTTTAAAAAAATTGGATATTTTCTTTAGATTTTAAAATTAAAGAAATTGTTCTAGTTTTCTTGATTTATTAATAAACTTGAGTTCTAAATAAATCATACTTCTTATAAAATACTATATATACTATTTAAAGAATTTCTGATAAATCTATTCTTGATTATTTCTTTTTTATTATAAACTATTTCTTGAATTTATTTTTTAAGAATTGTTTTTTTAAAAACAATTCTATTAGAATACACTAATTAAATATAAATTTAATCATATTTTGATAAAAACAATAGAACCTTGCTCTCTTAAAAGAATATTTGAATAAGATTAATTTCTTTTGAAAAGACATTTAATAAATAATAAATTTTTTAAAAAAAAACTCTTTCCTGAAAATCTTCAGATCCTTATAATTTTTTTTTTAAAAAGTTACCTCAAAAAAAGAGACAATATCAAATACAAAAAAACATACTTTTACAGCAACAATACACAATCAAAAACCAATTTAATATAAAATAAGATTATATTGAATACTTTAAACTAGTTGATAGTTAAAAACTTTTATATCTATCAGTTGTTTTTTCTTCTCACCTTATAAAAAAGAAAACAAACAAATAGTAATTGATTTACTGTTAGAAAAGGGAAGCCAATATCAACTTCACCAACTTACAATCAGGTCAATATAGGTTAACCCCTTTCTTGATATTACAAAAAACCTTAGAAAAAGATATATTAGTTTGATAAATCAAATAATCTCAAATTCTTCAAGACTTAGAAGAATATCAAAGCTTCCTAAAATCTAAACAGTTTAATATACAGATATTCAATTTCTCAATATCAAAACATATTAACAAGTAGTATAAACACATACACATATAAGGGTTATTTTTTAAAATACATTTGATTAAGATTTATTATAATAGTATAACAAAGTTATTATATTAATAAGATTGATAATCATAATAAAACAACATCAAGTGATCAATGTCAACAAGCAATTAAAACATTTTAAATATAGATAGTAAACCAGTTAAAACAAATAAACAATACTAGTGTAGTAGATTGATCGGTGAGTCTGTCACTAATAATCAAAAGCTCCATAACTTGCAGATAGAAGAGTCTGTCCTTCTATTACACACACAAAACAATACCAAAATCAAGGCAGAGACGTAAAAAGATTTGGGCGAGTCTTAGTGTAGTTTTCCCTAAAACTACTTATAACTTCACTGTTATAATAATCTATCCAAAAGATTCGTCTTAAGATTCATCATTTTATTAAGTCATTGAAGGAAGTTACATTTATACATTTTTATATATAGGACTATTACATAATCACTATGGCTATTCTAGTATTATTTCATGTATAAATTGCTTTATGGTCAGCTAATTTTCTATTATCTCAGCTTATAGATTTTTACCTTTTTGATATGAATGGATTGTTCGCGTATTCTTCTAGTTTACAAGGAGTATGGTGATAGTCAGCAATTGATTGTTTCGTATAAGCTTCGGTCGCATCATAATCATCAGTCACGTGACCACAGCGAAAGTTTTAAACTTTGTTTGACTTCTTTGGCCTTTAATACTAGTATCAAATAATAAATAATAATATAAGGCCTATTATATTAAAACAGGACTAGCAAGTTTAACAATAGTTACTAAAATAATATTAAAGACAAAATTAATATATTTATGTGATCCCTTGTAATATAATACAACTATATAAGAATAATATCAATCTATATACTGTATATAAACTATTATAAATAAAGCAAAGCAAATACTTTGGATAATAAACAAAAGAGAAAAGGATATTATAGACATACTAGTTCAATTGATAAAAAAGTATAATAAAACAAGTCAGCTATAAGCTACACAATAAATTACTTAACAAAAGAATATAACTTTTCACAATAATATAATAACAGCTACTCCAGAAACATATAATATATTAGATAATATTATTGTTAAAATTTTAGGAACAAACAAAACAATATTTTATAAAGAGTGAAACCTTATATAATATATAATTTATTTTTGATATAATGAAAAGGAAAAGGAGAAGAATTTACTTCAATTCTATATAGAAGATAGATATTTGAATATAATTAAAAAAAAGCCATCAAGAATGCAATCCACTCTAATGGAGATTACTACTAAGTTAGAAAATAAATTAATATTAGACAATAAAATAATAATGATAAATAATTAAAAATAGAAGGAAATAAAAGTAAAAACACTTAAAGGCTAAATTTAAGGCCACAATATAAGCAAGTATAGTTTTTATTGTAGCAGGCTGATTGGTGAGTCTGTTGCTAATAACTAAAAGCTTATATAACCTGTAGATAAAAGAGTCCATCCTTCTATTATACATACAAAACACAAAAATCAAGGCAGAGGTGTAAAAAGATTTGAGTAAGTCTCAAGGTAGTTTTTTCTAAAACTACTTATAACTTTACTGTTATAACAATCTATTCAAAAGATTTATCTTAAGATTTATTATTTTATTAAGTTATTGGAAGAAGTTATATTTATATATTTTTACATATAAGGCTATTACATAATCACTATAGCTATTCTAGTATTATATCATATATAAATTGCTTTGTGGTCAACTAACTTTCTATTACCTTAGCTCATAGCTTTTTACTTTTTTTGACGCAAATGAATTGTTCGTGCATTTATTTATCTTGCAAAAGATATAATGATAGTCTACAATTAATTGTTTCATGTAAGCTATAGTTATGTCAAAATTGTTGGACATGTGATCATAGCAAAAATTCTGAACTCAGTTTGACTTCTTTGGCTTTTAATACTATATAACAAAAAACAAACAAGCAGTTCTATCACTAAACCCCTACTTCATAAATAAAAAGGATAAATACAAAGTAGGGACAATGACAGCCAATATTCCAGAAGATAATAAAGAAAAGATCAAAGCATATTTGAATAGTATATTAAAATTGTTATGAAATAAATACAACTTTTTTCAAAAAGAATTTATTAATAAAAATAAATGATTAAGTTTTTATTTGAAGAAAAAATAGATCTTTTCAAGTATTTAAAAGCAATAAACAGAAAAGAATAGACCTTCTGTTTATAACAAATCAAAAACAAAACTAACAACTATATATAAAATATAAAGATATTAAATAAGAAGATCTTGACCTGTGGGTCAATAATACAGTGGTAGTGCTCCCAGGTTATAATCACAAGATCTGTAGTTCAATACCATTTAAGGACCAAAAATCAAAATTATCCTTCTGATCAGATTTACCAGTTATCCTATGAAAGTCATATCCAATCATCTGGAACAAGCTTTAATCAGATCAGGCTATATAAAGATGTGACTTCTGGCCTTTCATTAATCAGAAGCTGAGATCTACGGTCATACTACCAGAAGGATTGCATGAAGAAAAGCTTCTGGTCTAACCTACCATAAACATCCCACAGATCCCAGGACTCCGCCCTTCTAGATTAGGATATTCTAATATGGTGCTTCACTTAAATGAAAATCAATCAAGAAGGACTGATCTAATGTTACAGATGGTGACAAAAAAGGTAAAGTGCCCCCTTCCGAGGTCTGAGCGAATAATATCTATGGGAGTATTGGAGAGTAAAATTAAATTCTGTTGGGTACATACTATACAGCCTAGTTTAGCAAATATAATACAAAAAATTTATAAAGCTCACTGCTAGATTAGTCTATTTCACTATCTGTGACTGTATATTTGACCATTTGACCCCTAGCTAGATCTGTCCCACTCACAGAATAGTAGCAGGTTTATCTAGAGAAAATCACGATAGGTTATCATTAATCTGCATATATATAGAAATATATAGTTTGTATGAGATGATTAATGTGATGCCCAGGATTTCATTATCTACGATGTTAAGTTAATTCTTAATAAAAGTGTTTGTATCTAATACCAGTTGTGATTTAAAAAAAAAAAAGAAGATCTTTTGATCAATGAAAGAAGAAGAAAAAAAAAAGATATATAGTATATTAATCTAATAGATGTAAAATACAAAACTCCCTATTATCTTATTAAAAAATATCTTTTTTAGGAGGATTAACTTGGCCTGTTTATTACTGTAAAGCCACTACGGACTGTAAATACAAATTTCATAATGATATATACTGAACTCTTATCAAACTTATGTCTATATTTTTCTTATGGTCTTACATATTAAGTGATAAACTTGTTTTTGTAACAAGTAGCTGTTACAACCAATGACTATTATGGCCACCATCAATACCTATATGGCTTATTACTAGAAGAAGTCCAACTACCCACTCCTACATTTGTACCCCTTCCCAGCTTCTGCCATTGGATCAAGGTACAGAACCTCTTTTTGTATCTCATTCTACTTGGATTCTTTTTATAGTATCTATTACAGTATGCTTACGAAGTATTTGAGTAGAGTCTTCGATGTTACCTTGTCTTGTTGAAAACTCTTTTTATATAACCTATTATGACCTGTCTATGGAGAGTTCATGTGGAGTCTTGGACAGATCTCAGTTTGATAGAGACCCTCCTTAAACTAATGTGCTAGAGCTCTATTAGTATCCAGTTTTTTATGACTAACAGATCTTCAACCTATCTGCAAAAGCTTGTAGAACTTGCCATGTATGATAAGGCGGCTTCAGTATTAAAACTGGCTAAAGTATCTTATTATTTTTGGATATCTCATAATTGGACGAGATCTTGATCTTAAGTGATAATAATTATCATTATAAGTCAGATAGGATCTTTTTGTATCACCTAAACTTAAGTGATATTGCCTCGTAGTGGTATTGAACTTGAAAACAGTACTTGATGACCTGGGAGTGCTATCACTGCACTATTGATCCACAGGTCCCATCGAATTAAAAAAATATTTTAAAAGATATAGTAAAGTTCCAAATATATATATTTATAAGGTTAAAACAAAAAAAAAAAGGATTAAGGCTTATATAATCTGCAGTAGTAACCTGCAGGCAATAATGTTAGAAGTTGAAAGAATCTTCATCTGAACCTCTAATGGAGCGATAAATTACTCCTGAAGTTGCATTTAAAGAGGTAATACAACCAAAATGAGTGGGTTAGTTAGAGATTTAGCTTTAGCATTTCATTTAATATGTACAGCCTACAAATGTTTAATAAAGCATACTTAACTAGCCTAACAGAGGGTTAAAAAAAAAAAGGATTAAAGCTTATATTAAATGGTATAATTACTGGAAAATAAATCCAGAAATCTTATGGATAACCCCTTTAGAAACAAAAACTACTAGAACTATTTTTTCTAAGGAAGAACTAAAAGATAGAGAGATTTATGTTATTCTAATAAAATGGAACTAAAACTTTATAAGATTATTAGATACTAATAAAATCTATTAAGTTTGGTAACCAGTGTATTTAATAATACAAAAGCAAAAACATATTATATCTCAAAAAGCCTCTTTATACGAAAAACAGTACTTTATAGTTGTATACTTTATAATAAGAGAAGCTTTCAACAAAGCCTATAAATAACACATTATTTTATAAGAACTACATTTATTATAAAATATAAAAATATATTAGCAGAAAGTTAAAAGATCTCTGATATAGAAGGAAAAAGATCTAAACACAAAATAAAAAGTTGAAATAGATAATAAGGTATCTATGGATTTACTATTTGACAACAAATTGATAAGTTTCTTCTTTTTATCTGGTAAGAGTCATCTGTCACAAGAAAGTCACTTTTAAGAGATCTATTATCAAGAAGTCAAGGAAGATTTTATAGAATCCAAATTGAAAGTATAAAATAAAGAAACAAGAACTCAGCTATAGGAAGACAATAAAGAACCCATTGTTAATCTAAGGTACAACTAGTTTAATAAAAATAAGTCAAATATAGAAATAAAAAATAAGAAAAATTCACTATACTGTATCTTAGTCAACTTAGAAAAACTAAATGATAGAATAGCCAGATTAGAAGATAGAATAACAATCAATAGACAAATAAGATATACGGTTGCTTCCAAAAGTTGAGTCCACTTAATATATTTTTATTATAAATTTCAACTTTAAATCCTTAACTATATAGTCAAAAATTATAAAATTTATATATATTATATCTTAATACTTATTCTATTTTTCATATTTTTTTAAAAATTTTTTATTAATATATTATAAAGTTTTATTATTGCTAAATATTTTTATTTTTTTATTAATTATCATATGATTTATAATAACAGCCAATCAAAATTCTTCAAATATAAAAACTTAATAAAGAAAGAAATTTTTTAACAATAATAAAACTTTAAAAATTACATATCAAAAAATTTTGAAAAAA
>CAJVPT010003988.1:0-14231 GCA_910592055.1 Acaulospora colombiana
TGTATAGTTTACTTTTGTTTAATAAAGCGCACATAACTAGCCTGACAGCGGGTTAAAAAAAAAAAAAAAAAAAATTATATATATTTTATTAAACATTAATATATTATATATATAAAATAAGTTGTTAAAGCCAAATCTCTAATTAGCTTACTCATCTTGATTATTATTACTCAATGTACAACTTTGGAAGTGATTTATCACTTCATTAGTAGCTTAAGTAAAAATCCTTTTGGCTACTAATTTTATTATCTACAGATTACTATTGTAGATCCTTTTTGTAAGTTCTAACAAAGGTTAAGACCTTAACCATCTTATTCATACTTTACTTTTTCTAGGAAGGTTTATTTCAGATTCTTATCTTCAAGTTTTTCTTCTTTCTGTAAGAACCTTTTCATAATTGTGATTTTATTGTTCTGATTTAAATGACTGACTGGTCTTCTTATTTTGTCTTCTCTATAGATCACTTGTGCTTATTTCTACTTAATCATTTTTAATACCTTTTATTTTAAATCTTTTTTTAGAATTAATTGCAAATCTTCTTCTGTATCTTCATTATTTACTTTTGAGCTTCTTTACCTATTCTTTTCTGGCAATATTTTAGGTTTAACATTTTTAATATCTGATTATTTCATATTAGATCTATGCAAAAGTTTAATATGTTCTGGCCTATTTCTATAGTCGCTTTTATAATCCTGACTATATATTTGTTCAATTCTTCTAATTCTATTCTTCCACTTCTTTTCTTCTATCATACAAAAATTTTCGAAAGTCTTTTAGAATATATTCAGTTTTTTTGTTCCATATTTCTTGCCATTAGGCTTTATATACTAAGTATTTTAGTAAGTGTTCTATTGTTTTTTCTTACTGTTTATATACTATATATTCTACTTATTTATATAGATCTGATCTTTTTATAGTTAGTTTGGGAAGTATTAATAACTTTTTATTGATTAATTTAATAAGAAAGCTTCTTTTTTAATAATCTTTAAAGTAGGTATTTCAAGTGTATTCATTCTTTATCCTTTTTCATATCAAATTTCATGTGTAATCATATTGATCTTGAATCTATTAATTTTATTTATTTGAAATTCTGTTTTGTTTTATCTATTAATAAACTGTAACTTTATTATTCATGTTTTTAATAAACTATCTTATAGAATTATCTAAAATCATTTCATTTATTTGATTTTGATAATAATTTTGGATAAAGTAAGTTTTTTTATTTAATTATAGAAAATATTAATACTTTTTTTTCTAAAGTATCTGCTTTTTTATTGTATAAATTATTAGAGTGTGTTTTGACCTTGACCAGTTTCAGCTTCAGCTTTTTTTTTTTTTTTTTGATAATATTCAACATTTTTGCTTATAAAAACCTTCAACTATTTTTTGTGGTTTTTCTGGAATCTTTTTTTTTTATTATTTTCTACTTGGAATATAGGCTTGACTGTCTATAAAAATCTTAATCTTATTGTTTGTTGGGACAACTAGTAATATTATAACTATTGTTACTAGTTTTACATTAGTGGATAATGGTTAGTTACCTACTTTTATTTGAAACTTATTTTCTCTATCTTCTCTTTCTACTTGTATCCATACTACTCCCATTTTTATTTTTTCACTTCTATAATCAATAAGAAATTCATTAATATAAAAGATCAATGTTTCTTTGAACTATTAATTACATTGAAGTATATCAATTATATGGTCTTAATATGCTTCTTCTTTTATATTACTTCTAATAATCTGTTTTCCCCAATTATTTATATCTACTTAACTTACTTTACTATTCAGATTGGGTTTGTAATCATTTTGGATTGTTTTTTCTATTGTTTTTTCTAAAACTATTTTGAAACTTGAAATATTTAATTACTGAGCTCTTATTATAGATTTTCTTGTATTTAAATAGAAAACTTTATATGTTCTATTCCTTTTTGTCTCTATTATATATTGACTCTTCACATTTTACCTTTTTCATATTTTAAACATTTTATTATGCTAGTTTTCTGATTATTTGGAAACTCAATACACTTGAAATGTTCTATTTGTATTACTTGCTTATTGTCTTCTAATCTTAGTTTTCCTCATATTATTTTCTAATACCTATTATTTGTTACTATTCAGAGTGTTTGTCTTCTATTCTGATCTGAATTTATCTTTGTAATTATGATTTCTATTTTGACTAATCTTCTTTTTAAAATTTTGTGAGCTATCCTGATCTTTTTTTTATACACTCCTTTCTATTGCTAAATACTACTCTGGAATGGGTCCCTTATTGATCTTTTAAATTAGTTAGATTATTCACTATCTTTTTTAGTTCTTTAGTTTCATGAATATTCAACTAGTTTATGTATATTAGCTTATTGTTTATAAGTGATAGTATAGCTTTTGTATATTTATCTAGTATTAGATACTTTTTGATTGTGCAGTTCCCTTTGTCCCATTCAAAAATATCTTGCTATTTTCAGCTTTAAACCTTATTCCTATATCTTTGGTCAGCTTCATTACTTGAAGTGCAAAATTAATTCTACTTGGGATATAATCTAATGACTCATAGGTAAGTGAATTGAGTGGTTCCCAGTATTTGTTTGATTCTGATAACTGTTGTAAGTTCTACTAATACTGAGTTATTTAGTCTGTTACATAATTTTATTATTTGACTTTTCTTTTATAGCATCCAAATACTCTTTAAATTATGAATCTTTAAATAGTATACTATACTATTAGATATAAATCTGCACAAGATACTTTTGTTTTAAAAAGCTTTCATATACTGAAGTTAAAATATTGCATATTTTTCAGGATAGTATACTATATTGTATATAAAACTCTATCCTTAATATCAGAATCCTATTTAGAATATAGAGCATTTGTTTGTTGATCAATCTTTTATTTTTAAGGATTTGTGTAATTGTATTAATTTCTCTAAAATTTGTTTTTTTGGCCTAACCACCATCTTTTAATTACTCATTCAGATCCCTATGAATCTTTTATATTTAGTTCTATCTAACTCCTTAACTATTTTGCTATTAATTCTTGCTTTAACTTCTTTAAGATAGTGATTATAATCATTAATAGTAACTAGTACTGATTTTTTACTATTAATTTGGGAATAATGGTTCTATAAAAAATTCTTATTTCTTTTAGAATCCTTTTCATATCTTCTTTAAATCTTGCTATCCATATAATGTCATTCATAAAAGTGATAACTGCATAATTAGATTTCAATTTTTTGTTGACTTTTTTTCTTTTTAAACTTGAATCCCAAGTAACTGACATTTTATATTCCTTTGTTTTATTATTTTGAATTTTATATAACAAAGAATCATAAAAAATTTTTCACATTAGAGGTAAAATAGTTTCTTTTTTATCAATCTCATTTTTAGTTATTACTGATCTTATGAACTCATTTTCAATTATAATTTTAAATTCTTTATACTAAAATAAGCCTATTATAATCTTAATAAATCTTTTTGGAAGTTTGATTCTTTTTAAATATTCTTTTTTATCATGGCCTAACCTTTTTAATATTTTATAGTTAATTTATGATTTTTCTGAAACTTTGTTATTGGGAAGTGTTGAAAGTATTTTATTCAATTCTTTTTGTAAAATGGAATCTAAAAGATTTTTGTATCCCTATGCCTTAATATAGTTCTTGGGATTGTATTCTTATTTCTAATTATTATTGAGATTATCAAAGTTGGCCTCTTGCTTTTTGAAGGTTTCTTGGTGATATCTTTTAACTTCTTTCTCAATTTTACTCTTTTTGATTGTAATATATTCAGATCTTTCTTTTTTAATTTTGACACATCCAAAACTATTTTGATATGCTCTTTATTTGTTAGTAAGTTTAATATTTTTTTCTTTGGTCATTTTGCAGGTTCTCATATTTTTGTTCTAAGGCTATTTTAGATTCTTCAAAACTAAGTCTCAAATAATAGTTATAATAATTTTTGCATGAGTATAATAATTATTTTTGATACAAACTGGAAGGCAGAGGTGCTCCTTATATATATATATATATTGAAATGGCAACTCAGTCTTGTTTTATTAACATCTTAAATAGAGGTAAAATGCAAATACAAGACATAATTTACTAATAAAACACTCCTAAGATTGTCTATAAGAGTTGAAATTCTATGCTACTACTACCACTTTGATTTTATAGGCTGATTACTCTTTGAGGGCTTCATCAGTTGTGAGTGTACTGCTTGTTTCTCAACTGCTTTCAGTATCTCCATGTTGTAGAATTCTAACCACTCCAATCCATAGGATGGCCTGTTGTTAAGGAGAATTACTTAGATCAATCTTATTTATGCACCAAAAAAGAAGATTCATTGATCCTTCTAGATTTTCTCTAATACATATGCTCAGGTGAGACATGACGTTCCAAAAAAAAAAAATTTGACCCCTATATCTCACCTACCATAAAACCCAACTTTGTCATGGGAACTTTGTTTCAAATCTTTACCTATTCAATAGAGCTAGAAAGGAACCTATTTGATGGTCAAGAGTAGGTGACTACAACTATAAAACCTAGTTGTAGTATTTTGTGACCTTTACTATAGTCAGATAGACTCTTTCTTGAAAGAACCAATGATGTAATGGGAAGATATCCTATATCCATTCGCACCAGACCTAATGACTTATAGTAGACAGCAGGTTCTTATGGAACTGAAGAAATATATTCAGACACGTGAGGTTTACTTATTTTACTAATATGAGCTTTATCTGCCCAATCATGATGTGAGAAACTTTGTGCTACTCAAAATTCAGGGTCAAACTAAGGTAGGCAAAATTCCTTAGAAAAAACCAAGAACAAGCACTATAAGAAACAGCAACATGACAAGAGAATGAGAAAGTTGTCTCTTGTCATACTTATACTTCTATAGTATTTCTCTATGGTGTGAGATAGTGGCACATTAGTTCTTCTTCCTTTCAGAACTTTCTTGCCATAGGTAAGAAAGGTGTTTCTTGACCTTTAAGGTCACTAGAAGTCAAGTTTTTGTTTGAAGAGGATAGTAAGCAAGAGAAGTGAAGGTAGTTAATAGCTCTTGAAACTTCTTCAAGTTGGTTTAAGAAAAGTGTTAAGACTTTATTAATCAGAAGTATAAAAACTTCTTGTGAATATCTTTTTTATATATGGTCAAAGGATCAACGGAAAGAGTTTTTTTTTTTTTTTAGATATGCTCCTTATATAACTGTTGGGATGGTACAATCATTCATATTTCTTTATTTAATATGATGATTTTCCTTGATTTGTTAGATATTTCTTATATTTCTTTTCTCAATATATCTAAAGAAATCAGAGCTACTAATATATAAAAACTTACTCACTTAAGAAGAATAGATCCTTTATAAACAATTGTTATTACTCTTCAGAAAAGGGTCAAATATTTGAAAAAACAAATATATTATAGTAAGTGGTTCTAAGCTGATCTTCAAAAAGAAATCCATCAGTTAGAGAAATAGGTAAAACAGTTGTTTTTCAGAAGTTTTACTTCAACTAATGTCAGAAATTTGAAGTTGAAAAATCAGAACTTATGGTAAAGAGTGACCAGTCTTAATATCTTGTTGATTCAGTTGGATATTTCTATTCTTGTTTTCTTTGAATAGAACCTTTTCTTTACTTGAGCTTTGAGATTTTTTTTTTTTTTTTTTATATTTTCACTTGTTTACTTATAAGTACCTCATCTTGGGATCATATAGTAATTACTGAAAGCCCTGGAACCAGCTATAATAGTGATGAAAACTCAAGAACTATCACTATTACCCTATATATTTATCTTTTTAGTTTTCAAAATATATAATAGATTTCTATTTTTCACAGTCAATATATGGTTTTAGCAAGATCAAGTTAAGACAAGTAGCCAGAATTTTTCTATCTATAGTTCTAAGTTTAAAGACTTCATTTTCCAAGTTATTATATATAAAGTAAGGTCTTTTTATTTTGGTATAAGTTTTTCAATAAAGTGTTTGTTCCTGGTTGCATTATATACTAACATTTTATTATCAATTTTGAAGTTTCTGGATCTTTTCAACTTTAATTTAAATCTCTCCTTTTGTTTTTTGGAGGTTTTCATAATATTTTCTTGAGCAGTTTCTTGAGTAGTGGTAGGGTTTCAATTAGTTGATAAAGATGGATCAAAATATTTTCTTCTATTACTTTATCCATTTTTATATAGAGTATTTAAGGGTTGTAATTTTAAATCAAATAGAAGGATATAAATTTGGTAAAAGCTTATTTTGATATAATAGGCAAATAATATTGGTACAATAAATTCATTCCAATTCTTCTTTTTTTCAATTATTTTTGCTAAAGATTCACATAGAATCCTATTAAAACATTTCACTAGTCTATTTGTTTATGGATAATATAGAGTACAATAGAAATATCTTATTTGAAATTTTCCCAATAAAGCTTTAACTATTTTATCCTAAAATATGTTTCATAATCAGAAGGTCTATATTTTGAATATTTTTGTCTACAAATAATAACTTGATAAATAAAATCTGCAATTTACTATTCTATAATATGGAAGATTGCTTTGGCTTTAGATCATTTGATAAAGTAGTCAGTTGCAATAATGATATATTTGTTTCTCTTGCTTGTGATTGAGAGAGATTTTATAATATCAATGTCTATTTTGGAGAAAAGGTTATCAACTATAATTGGATATAAGGGTTCAAGAGTCTAGAATTTATCTTGTCATTAATATTGGTTATAGGTGTTGATATAATACTAAACATTTGAAGCCAATAGTATAGATAATGTAGTTTTTCAAAAATCTTGTTTATATCAAATTAAGCTCTAATAGGATGGTTGTGTAGTAAATATAAGAATGGTTCTACTTCATATTTTTTAATTATATGAAGTAATTAATTCTTTATTTTTTTGTAGTGATTTTTTTTGTAGAGTAGATTGTTTTTCACTTGATAATATTATACTTTAAAGTTAAGTTACTTTTATTGTTTGTTGTTAAAAGTATTAGATAATTTGTTATATTGAAGATAGTTTTTGAGATAATGTCAATTTTGAAATTTCATTTTAATAAGATAGGTTGTATTATTGTTTAGAATATTGATTACCTGAGTTGAATATTATTTATTGTCAGATTTTACTTATGATTGTTGACTTTGAATTAATTTTGAATAGATATAGACTTAGAGTTATGGAAGATTGATTCATCAATATTATACATTCTAGACATGATTTCAGCATTGTTATATTTTTTTTTAGCTTTATATTTAATACTAAAGTTATAGAATTCCGAGTGAAGTATTTATCTTGCATATCATTCTTTAAGTTCAGTTGTTTTCAATTATTGGAGGGCAAAGTTATTAGTAATCAAGCTGAAGTATTAAGTCTCTAGATATTGATAGAAGTGTTTAACAGTCCAGATAACTGCAAGACATTTCAATTTAATAACAAAATAATTGTATTTAGATTTGTTGAGACTGTAACTGGCATAGACTATTATGTATTTCTTTTTTCTATCCTTTTGTATCAGAACAATATCAATACCAGTTCCAGAGGTATCAATATAAATATAGAAAACATTAGAAAAGTCAGAGTATCTCAAGATAGAATATAAAGTCAAGAGTCACTTTAGAGTTTCAAATGCTTACTAGTGATCATCTATTTATTCAAAGGAAGTGTTCTTTTCTAAGAAAGAATTCAGAGGGTAGGCAATGGAAGAGAAGTTTTTAATAAATTTTCTATAATAAGAGGCAAGTTCAAGAAATTTTTTCAATTGTCTAATAGTGATGGGCCTTGGAAATTTCTTAACTTTCACAATTTTGTCATCATTATTGTAAGTTGAATTTCCTCGCAGTTAATAATAGAATCAAGTAATTTTACTTGTAATAAAAAGAAGTAATATTTTTTAGAATTTAACATCAAGGAAACATCACTAAAAGTATTCAATATAATAGAAACATACTATTAATGGAGTTCAAAGGTGATAGAAAAGATGGTAATATCATTAAATTAAATTTCAACAAATTTTCTATGATAGGGAACCAATACCTTATCCATTAATTACTGAAAATTTCTAGGTGCATTGCAAAGATTAAAGGACATGATATTGAATTTATATAGATCATATTTTGTTATGAATGCTATTTTGTATTTATTTCTATCACTCATTGTCACTTATCAATATTCATTTGCTAGATCAAGACATATGAACTATTGAGCACTATTGAAGGTTTCTAAAAGGTTATTAATAATCAGCATAAAGTAGATATTATTTTTAGTAACTGTATTAAGTTTCCTATAGTCAATATAAAAATGCTATTTGTTATTTTTCTTGAATACTATAGCAACAAAAGAAGACTAGGAGCTAGTGGTAAAACTGATAATTCCTTGTTGCAGCATTTTCTTAATTTTCTTTCTGATGAATTTCTATAGTTAGATGAGACCTTATATGGTCACTATTTAAATGAAGAAATATTTCCAATATCAATATTATAAATAATCACTATAATTCTTCTCAGATTACTTGTTTGACTATCCTTAAAGATATAATTAACAAAGATATTCTTATTATCAAATAGGATTTATTGAACCTTAGCTTATTATTTCTTGATTAAGATTTCAGTAGATAGTTTAAATGTGAATTCCTTAGACTTAGGACAAACAGAAAGAAAAATAACAAGGTTTTCATTCTTAAATTCAAGAATAAAATCAGACACATAGATCTCCTATTCCTCAAGATTTCTTTTAGATTTATATTAAATTTTATTCAAAAGTTTATTCTTATCATCCTCATAGTTGTCATTTCTTTGTGAAAGATGTGAAAAAGTACTCATAATAAGTAATTTCTATAGCAATAGTTTTGTTCTTGTAAGTAATTTGAAGAGTACAGTTTTCAAAATTCTAATTTGTTTTTATGTGATTCAATCAATTAGTTTTCAGAAGAAAAATTTCTTCACATAACTCAATTACTTGTAATATTATTGATATAATTAAATCTTGAATAAATATTTTTAAAGAAGTTATTTGTTCAAGAGCTTTTGTTTATATATATTGTAATTGATAATAATTATAATAGTTTTGGATTTGATATCAATTTTCAAACCAAGTTTCCTTATAAGTTTGTCAATAATAATATTAATGACTACTCCAGAGTCAAAAATAATCATTACAGAATTTTCTTTGATTCAAATATAGATATATAACAGTTATAGTTATTTTTGGATTATTAAAGATAAAATAATTTGTTTCTATAAATACCTTAGATTGCTTAAGAATTTTTATCAAGTTTTAGTACTAATTGAAATATTGTAACATTTGTCCCAGAGTAGCTTTGGTAGAAAGATTAAGAATATCTTAAAGATGTTATAATTAATCAGTTAATTCACAATAGATAATTGGGCTTTAGTTTTGAATCTTTTTGAATTAAAAGCAGAAAAAATTACAATTACTTAAATTCAAAGTTATGGATTTTTTTTGATAAAATTTCAAAAGCTTTTTTGATACATAAGTTTAATTTTTTATTAGACTCAGATTGTTTTTGTTTGGCCTCCCTTCTATTAGTGATATAGGATTGATTACATTAATCAATATAGATTTTCTTCACATATTCAGATTTATTATACTTCTTTTCAGATTTTTTAATAATATAATAATTCAAAGATTTCTTAGACCTGAAGTGTTTACTTGAATCTTTTCAGATATACATTTTCTGGTCAGATGTCTAAGTTTATTTTACTTGAATATATAAGTTAAGTAGAGTTAGATATATTAATAGAATTAAAGGCAGATTACCTTGAGTGATGGTTTTGTTTTTCTACTTAAATGAAAAAATGCTTCAATTTTTTAATCAAATTCAATTGAAGTTTTTCAAACTTTTTGATAAAAGCATTAACAGAATTCTTAAATTTCCAAGAAATTATTTTGAAATTTCTTGAAATAAAAGTAATATTATATAGTTTCTTATCATTATTTATATTCTGACTATTTTAATGAGTTTTTGCAAATTCATATACAACAATTATATTATTGAAATTGTTTATAAAGATAATTGAAGTCAAGTATGATAGTAATCCCCTAATATAGTAGCAGAGTTATTGGTTAGAGCTTATATCTCTTTAAAAATTGATCCTTTTAAGAAGTTTTTTAAAAATGATATGATAAATAATTCCAGATTCAATTAATTCTTACCTATATTTTTCAAGATCAAATATTCATTTATTGATCCATTGTTAGATACAAAATTATTTGTTAAATATAATAGAAATGGATTTCCATTTTATAATATTATTATTAGTATTATAGTCCTTAAAATAATTTATCTACTATTTTTCAATTTCATTCTGGAAGTGAACATTAAGTATATAAATCAGGTTTTGCCTTTTTATTGATTAACCATTATAATCTTTTCAAAAGAATTTAGTCAAGTTATAAAATCTTGGATTTTATTGTTAGAAAAGAGTTTCACTTATAGTATATTGAAATTTAAAAGCAAAAAATATTATTCAAAATAATTATAAATATCCTTGGAGGTGATTATTATTATATAGGTACTGTATGTGTATTATTAAGAGTAATAGAAATATGAGAAGACTTATGGATCTATAGCATAGTGATAATGCTCCCAGGTTGCAATCACAAAATCCAAAGTTCAATACCACCTGAGAGCCAAGTAAAAATATCACACACAATAAAAAAATGATACTATTGGATGACAAGTTACTATTTGTCATTGAGCATAATCCTGAATATTTCATTAATACCCGAAATGGAAGAATCCACTGTAATATGGTATCACATATAGCTGATATTTACCAGATCAGACCGGTTTATGGGTGTTGTAGATAATCAGTATTATATTATTACCCTGATAAGATGAAAGAAGATGGGGCTGATCTCGTGATCAACCAGGACAGAAACTAGATTGACGAAGGCACTTTAATGATCTTAACAATTAATAAAGAAGTTATCAAATTAAGAAAGCTGAAGTCTTGAAGAGAGTAAATATTGTACCAGTGGGATACATAAAAGCATGGCCAAACTTGCCTATAGCATATCATCGGAAGACCTTAGTGGGAGAAGAAATCTATAAACCATACTGAATTCCCAAAACTAGGGACAAGTTAGAGTATATGCAATAGTTTAATAACTAGATTATTCTATAAAATTGTTTTAGGAAAAATTAAGAAAATATCATATGTCCTTTCCAGGAGAAAAACCAGATGACTAAATGGGTTGATCTAGTATACTATATGTAGAATAGTTCAATTACTTACCATAATAGATAGTACATAGTTTATATTATTCTGTAAATCAAATGTATACAAAAATATGTTAACTATAAAAAGTTAATAAAGGACATAGAAGAAGGTTCTAGGAAGTAAAAGAATTGGCAAGTGGAGTGTCACCTTACAGAGCTGAAGTAATAGAAATATAGATTTTGTTGATAGAGAAAGGCTTATTATTTACCTTTTCAAGCTTTTCTATTCCTCTTAAAGTGTTTATTGTTTTTTATAAATTTTTGATAGTACATTGTCATCAGGCTTTTGATTAGTTGACACAAAACACATTAGTAACTAATATAAACAAGCTCCTATGGATCACCTCATGTGTTCCGATAATGTTATTGATAATTGAAAGAGTTAATTAATGCCCCATATCTGTTCTACTACTTCAATTGTATTAATCTACAGATCAAGTTCTGTAAAACCAATAAGATATGAGCAATAAGTTTTTAGGTGATGAAAAAGCTACTATTTGTTCAAGCTGAGATTTTTCTCTTCTATCATTCCAGTCAGGTAAAGTTCAAGATCAAGATCTTCTTTTTATCTCAGTTAGGTAATAAAACCAAATGGTTTTTAGTTTATACTAAGCTCCAACCCTTTGATTACAGTTGAGAATATATTTCCCCAGAAATTGTTGAAAAATATTGCAATCGACGAGAATCTCTACTGCTCTTCTGGTACCCTCTCACCATTGTGAAGTAAAAAGATCTTTGAGAAATGACTATTTTGGGCAATGGAATATATACACCAGTAAAATTCCTTTAACTAGGTATAGTTGCTGGAAGATATTATACTGAAACAACATGATCCAGTTTCTACTAGGTCACATAAGAACCTGGGATCCATTGTAAGTTACCTGTCTACCACAAGTGGATAAAAAATTACTGCTCAAAGAAGATTGGAACCAAGTATGTCCTGGAAGTAGGGATTGCAACAGATTGAATTGAATCAGATTTTAGGTAAATTTGATCTGAATCTAATCAGATCAGTTTTATTTGATTTGATTTATATTTGAACAGATTTATTTTTATTTGATTAGTATTCATTTGGTTAATCTGATATTTTTTTTAATTGTATTTTTTTTTTTTTTTATTTTTTATTTTTCTCTACCTAATGTTTACATGTTATCTCTAGGTTTTATTTATAAACATTTAATTAATAGTTTGCATTTTTAATATTTATAATTTATTGCCATTTATGACCATTTTCTTCTAAATTAAAATATACACCTGTATAATTTAAATTTTCTGCAGTACTGCTACTGTCTTGATTTTTTTTATCAATTCTTCCAGTGCTAGCAAAGCAGAAGGATCTTATTGCAATTGCACTTGTTGATATTTTATATATTTTTCTTTTTCAGTTCCTTCTTTCCATTTTTTAATTGTTGTTATTGTTTTTTTTACCAGGTTTTATAATAAACTACTAGTTATATCTTCCTTCAGCAAAAAAGTTGTGGTATATAACTCATGTTCTAATCAGCAAAAAAGAGTGTTGCCTTGTATAAAATTTAAATAAAAACTTAGTATTTTATATTCTAAACTTTTTTATTATTTTTATAAAAATACCTGTCATCTTTATTTTTATTTTTCATTTAACCATATATAAGTTGCTTCCATTAAAATCCCATTCTTGACAAGTAAATTCTGGATTACTTTCAGAGTGAATTCCTCTTAAGTAGCTGGCTACAATTGCATAGTCCAGGAAATTTGTATTAGTATGAATAAATTTGCTATACCTCTAGGATATATATACTTCACAAAGACCCAAGTAATGGTTAAGTTTAATTTTCTTTTTGTTATAAAAAACTGAGATACCTTTTTTGACTGCTTCATATTTATTTCTATCTAATCTTGGAAGTTCATATACAACAATTTTTTGCTGTATACTCAAAGTTATATCAGCATGAAAAATATTCATTGCATAGTTAAACAAGAGGCTGTTCATCGTGATAACTTTTTCTTTATGCAGATACTACTAGCTTTTTTTTAATAACTCTTTCGGTATATTGAAAACATGTGCAAAAATTCTATATTCTCTTATTGACAGATATCTAAAACTTGTCGTCAGTACTGAAATTAAACTTATATGAATTTTATATACCTAATGATTACCAATGCTTCTTGATTAAGTTTCGATATACCATCAAATCAGATAACCTTTCTTTATAGTTGGAACATTTCTGGTACTGTATCTTGCATAATATTTAAAACTTCAGGTCCAATCTAATTATAATATATAACAAGTATCACCTTGCTTAAATCTTTGTTACTAATTATAATTTACTCATTTTTTTTATTACATTTGATAAGTAGGAGGTAATATTGATGACTTGTATCTGTGAAGACAGTAAATTTACTTTTTTCTACATTCACTTTTCTTTGTTTTTTTTTTATAATATCTAGGAAGGGGCCCAAGAAACATTATTTTTATATCATGGACATCAGCAAAGTGTTTTTGTGTCATCAAATTCTTCCTTATCTGAAATATAAAGGTATTAACTAGATTTTTTATTATTAAAACTATTTGAACTTACAAAATTTTTATGTATTTTTGTTTTATTTTTTTTCAATTTATGATATCTATTTTCAAAGCAGTTGCAATTTCTACATCATTAACATGGCAAAATCTCAGAAACCTCATAAATTCTCTTCACCAATTTTCCTATTTTTTTATTAACATTAATAAAATATATATAGCAAATATATATACTTTGATATATTTACATTTGAAAAAGAATCAATATTAGAATCAGATATAGCCAGGTGAATACTTGTTAATTTAGTCAAAGAATATTGCAAATAGGCAACATACTTCTCAGAATTATCATTTTTCAATAACACAAGGAAATTTAGGATAGCAGTATAAATTTCTATATATATTTAAAAAATATGTATTAGCTATATACAGTGTGGGACACTCGCTTTTGAATAAAAAATTTTTTTTATTTTTATTTATTAATAAAAATTTTATTA
>CAJVPT010003989.1:0-14227 GCA_910592055.1 Acaulospora colombiana
AAGGGAGTTGCATATGAATTACTGTACAGTTACTGAGTAGACGCAGGAGTTGAATGTAAATTAAAATTTGCTAAATAAAAGTCTTGGACACAGTATTCCGGTAGATAATTCGCAGGGCATTGGATCAGTCAATGGTGTTTTTTGATAAATGATCGGCAGGTGTAGAAAATTTAGGTCGATTATCCAGTGGTTCGTATAGTTTTAAAAATTTTTTTCAGCACTAGTTAGACCTTAGACTAGTCCTCTTCTCCTTTTTAAGAGGTGGCTAGGCCACAAGATGAAGTCTCCATAAAGGAGCTCTTCTATTGTAATACTTTATTTGTACAAATACTTCTTACATATAGTCCCAGAGGAACTTTGTTTTCTCTATCTTATATAAAGATCTCTCAATAAAGTTTCGGCTTAACCAGCATTAAAAAAAAAAAAAAAAAAAAAAAAAAAGATTACTAATATAAGCAGATATATGAGTACTTGTTAGTATATACATGTCTATTCTATACAAAAAAAGTAATGTAAGTAGCTAAGTCAAGGCAGTTGCTTTATATAAATGTACTAGTATATCTTTAATAAAAATTATGGCAATGAATTTATAATATAATGGATAAACAATGCAATAGACAACTTTGACATTCTCGAAATTTATTTTAGTACTAGCCCAGCCTTGACAGGTTAGCTACCATTAAAGAAATAGTAACAAGCTATAAGGTAAATTTCTCCTGAAAGAGGTTATCTCTATTGAGTTTTGTTTGGTAGTAGATTGATAGTATATCTTAGTAAATTTCTATATAATAATACTGTATAAATATTAATAAAACAAGGCAAAGCTAGCATTAAAAAAAAAAATTAAAAATAAATAAATAAATTCTTTATTTGCTATATTATTGCTTTTTGTTTTTTAATATTTATATAAAATCCTTTTTTTTTTTAAACTATATAATAGTCAGTTTATTTGATTATTGAGATTAGATACAAAATAATACAAGCAATTTATAAGACTATATATTCTAACTAGACAAATAAATAGTTTGTCACAGGTAACTCACTTCAACTATTAATTTTATAACTCAAGCTAACCTAGCATATATGAAGTTTTACTAGTATATAATATTACTAAAAGAAATAAATAAAAGAGTAGTGAGAGGAGAAACTATAAGAACAAATTTTTATGAATAGTATATAATAGAGAGATAAAGTATTAAAAAACCTCTCAATAAAAAATACCAAAGAAAAGTTGTTTGTTTTATTTTGAGAATTGAAAGTTATAATAAATATATTATATGTATAAATATTGTATATAAATTGTCAAAACTTTTGAATAGCTTTGCTTCGAAATAAGGAGGTCAATTCTCAAAAGCTTATTACTTTGCAACTCATATGGGAAAAAGAAGATTTGATAGAATATATATGAAGTAAAAGTATTGATAAAGTATTATCTATTATTATCTTACAATAACTTTTAATAATATTTAATTCCCAGTTTGTTGGTTTTTCTATTAGATTAAAATCTTCCAATATTAAATAATGATTATATCAACTCATTTATCTTTATCTTGAATACTTCAGTATTAGTAAAAACTCTTTCATTTACTTTAGTGAACTTATTCTTCAATCAAATTTCAGTTATATACAAGAGTTAATTACTTTTATTGATTAAAAAAAAGAGAATATTTAAACCATTCATCTACTCAGTCAGTTTGATGTGAAAGGGATAGTGAAAGAAAACTTCTCTTGATAATATTTAAATAATTTGTATATTTTAAGATAAAAGGGATTTTTTCTCTGGTGAAGGGAAAATTGTAGAGAGATGTATATGTAACTGGATAGGTTAATCCACTTGTAGTATATTCTATATATAGTGATTTATAATTTAGTAAAGTCACAAAATGTTTACTAAATCCTTGTGTTCTAAGAGCTAAGCTAATGAAGTTTAGAGACTTCTTTCTTATTTATTTTTTCTAAAAATAATCAATAATATGTAAAAAATAGTGTCTAGTATTTATTTATATTAATATTTATATAACTTATAATAAATTTCTAAATTCTTATGGAGTTGAAGAAATATATTCAAATATATGAGGTGATCAATAGAAGCTTGTTTATATTTTTTTATTGACATAATTCTATTGAGTCAATTAGCTTATAAGAAACTTTATATAATTCAAAATTCAAAATCAAGTCGAGATTGGTAAAATTTTCTAGAAAAGATTGAAAAAAAATATTCTTAAAGTACAAATAATAATAAAGAGAATAGATATTATATATTTATAATAGTTCTTTTATTATACATAATATTTTACTATATGTAAATAGACAGTAAAACATAGGTTCTTCTTTTTTTAAAACTTTTTTGCCATTAATAGGAAAAAAACTTTATGACCTTAATTACAGAAGTTGGGTTTTTATTTAAAAAAGGATGTTAACAAGATAAGGAAAGAGCTTGAAATAACTCTTGAAATATTTTTCAAGTTGGTTTAAGAAGAGTAGTAAAGCTTTATTAGTCAAGATATATGAAGACTTCTTGTAAACATTTTTTTTGTATATGTTCAGAAGATTAATAGAAAGAGTATGTTTTAAAATTATATATATATATACTGTAATTCTTTTTTTTTTTTTTTTTTTTTTTTTAACCCGCAATCATACTACGATGACTTGTCTTTATTGAAAAATTGAAATAAATCTACAATATTTTATAGACTTTTACAACGTGACTAACTCGTCTTCATGCAAAAGTACTTTAAGTCAGATTTTGGGGACAATATTATACTTCCCAATAGATTGGTAATAACTTCTATCTATCAGGATCATTGCCAACAGTTTGTCACTATTGATTGCCTGAAAACCAATGAATTGTTAAGTTAAAAAGGGGAAAAGAGAAAAAATGATTGGGGAAAGGAGACAATTCAAGGCCCACCAAAAAAATCCAAAAATAAAAACAACCTCTTCTCAAAAGGGATCTGTCTGATTAGAATAGTCTTCTTACATTACTTGAACCTCAGAAGAAATCTTCTTTTTCACTACCTGCAGTATTAGACGAGTCAATCCAACTAGTCTTTCATTTAAGTGAATACCAGATTGAAATATCTCAAGAAAAGCATTAGACTTTAGCTTTTTCCATTAAAGCTTTGTTACCACTTGAAGAACTTAGGTAAGAGACAGAAGTTTGCAATCCACATTAACCATCACTTTGTCTTTTAGTATTATGAAAGTTTTCATTGAGAGACTTGAGCTTATTTGAGCATAACCATTTCTAGAACCTTCTTTTTAATTACCAATAACATCATCAGAATATGTGAATGTGATTAATGGGAGCTTGTTTACATTTCAAAAACTAATATGTTTTATGTTGGCCAATCACCTTTAGTGAGGATTTGTGCTATCAAAAATTCAGGATCAAACTAAGATAGGCAAAATTTTACAGAAAACCATGAAAGTGATAGCTCTAAGAGACCCAACAGTGACTGGAAGAGAAAAAATAAGCCCTTTTGTTATCAAAAATCTCTATATACCTCTCGCTTTAAAGGTTAAAAAGACCTCCAGGTACTTCACAGTCAGTTCTTCTTCCTTTAGGAACTTTTTTGCCATTGGTATCAAAGGTATTACTTGACTTTTCTTAGTCACTAGAAGTCAAGTTTTTGAGTAAAGAGGTTTGTAAACAAAAGAGAAAGGATAGAGATGACTCTTAAAGTCATACTTCAAATTGTTTTAATGAAAGTATTAAGACTTTATTAGCAAAGAAGTATAAAAACTTCTTGCGAATATCTTTTTTGTATGTGGTCAAAGGATCAGTGAAAAGAGTTTTTTTTTTAAAATCCTTAACTATATAACCAAAAATTATAAAATTTATATATATTATATCTTAATACTAGTTTTATTTATTATATGCAATTGATTTATGGATCTATAGCACAGTGGTAAAGCTTTAGATTGCAATCGCAAGATCCAGAGTTCAATATCACCTAAGAACCATATGAGAAAAAAATAATCAAGTTGCACAAGAATGGGACTTCTGGTCTCCTTATTGATCACTAGGCTAAAATAGATCTACCACAAAGATTGCATAAAGAAAGGCTTCTGGTCTAGTTACACAATTTACATATATACATCTCTCCTAAATTGGATAAAAAAAAAATTCCTAGGACCCCACTTTTAGAATTGCAGTAATCATCTGATAATCTCTAATCAAAAACTGTACCGGCAAACTCTAGGACCTAACCATTCTAGCTTGAAATATTCCAATATGGTACTTGCTTAATTGAAGAACTTATCAAACAGGATTTGTCTGTGATACCACAGGTAGTAACAAAAAGAATCATAATCTTCTCTGAGGTTCAAATAAAAAGTATTGAAGTATTTAAGTGGTTAATTAACTCTTGCAGATTCAATTTAGTATATAAGTTAGTACTAGCATATAAACCAATTGTAAAATTTATTAACTATACCAAAATTGCTATTAAAGTTGTTATCAATCACCAGCCTTTAGTTGAGTCTGCCCTATTTTTGAAGTAATATGTAGGCTTATCTAGGACAAGTCATGATAGATTATTATTAATCTACATATATATAGAAATATATAGCTTATATGAGATAATTGATGTTATGCCAAAGAACCAAGTATTCAAGTTTAAGTTAATTCTTAATAAAAGACTCACATCTAATACTAGTTGTGGTTAATGAAAAAATATTTTTATTATATATAATTTTTAATGTTTTATTATTGTTAAAAAATTTCTATCTTTATTAAATTTTTACTTTTGAAAGATTTTGATTGGCTGTTATTGTAAATAATATAATAATTAATAAAAAAATAAAGATATTTAGCAATAATAAAACTTTAGAATGTATCAATAAAAAAATTTTTTTAAAAAATATAAGAAGTAGAATAAGTATTAAGACATAATATATATAAATTTTATAATTTTTAATTGTATATGGTAGTTAATGATTTAAAAATTGTCAAAGTTGAAATTTATAATAAAAACATAGTAGGTGAACTCAAACGTTTAGAAACAATTGTATACTTGAAATTAAAATATATTTTATATACTAATTTTTTTAATATTTAATAAAATTTAACAAATAATATATTATTAAAAAATCAAATTCTTAAAAAATTTAATAAATTAAAATTGTTAAATTTTAATTATCAATTTTTAAAAAATAATGATAAGAATTTTAATTTTTTTAAATTTTATTTTTAATAATAATTTTTTAAAACTAATAATTTTATTAATTTAAGAAAAAATTAAATCAAAATATAGTAATTTCAAAGTTTTAATTTTAAGCTATTAATGAAAAAAAATTTTTAATTTTAATTATTAGTTGTTATAAATTTAGATTTTTAAATTCAAGCATATATAGTATATAAATCAAAATATAATGTAAAATCCAAAGTATAAGTAATAGTTATATATGACTTTGGATTTAGCTATTTTCCTTTTTTGCAAGTTCTACTTTATATTTATTTTATATTTTTATTATTTTATTTAATATAATTTAATTAAAAAAATAATAATAATAAAATAAAGAATATAAAATTTTTAAAATATAATTTTAGGATTATAATTTTAATTATTATAATTTCAAATTATTATTTTTGAGAATATAATTTTGAACCCTAAAAATTTTTTATTTACTTTCAAAAATATTTTTTTAAATTTATTACTATAAGATACTTATTGATTTTTTAATTATATTTATTAGATAATAATATTTTCATTAGTTTTGAATTTTTGAAAGATTTTTTTATTCAAGTTTTTTTTTGTTTTTTTTGTTTTTTATAGGTAATCAAAGAAATTATATTTTGGATAGTGAAGTTATTTATCTTTTGATTTACCTTTTCTATACATTTTAGAATGTTTTCTTCCTTATATATCCAAAATACTAGTTACTTATTTTTATTAATAAACTTTTTTTATAGAGTTTTAGAATATTATCTGAATATATTTTGGTTTCATCTTCTGTTTCTCTTGAAATATTAAATATTATTGTATCTAGTTTATAGATTTTCTTTTTTCTTATGAAGTATAAATTTGTTAATAAAATTATATTTATATTCCTAGTGATATAGAAACTATATTTACTAATACAGACCTATGGATCCATAGCGTAGTATTAATGCTCCCAAGTCATCAAGTACTACTTCCGAGTTCAATACCACTGCAAGGCAATACTACTCAAAAAGTCAAGGTGATACAAGAAGATCTTATCTGTTTTATGATGACGATCTAGTCACTTTTGATCAAAACTCCATCCAATCACAGGGCATCCAAAGATCACAAGATGTTTCAGCTGATTTTAGTGTTGAAGCCACCTCATCATAAGACAGGTTTCTCAAGCTCCTACAAATAGGTTGAAGATCTGCTCAGCCGTGAAATTTTGGAGGGTACTAATAAAGCTTAGGCATGTTAGTTAAAGGAAGGTCTCTACCAATCAAGACCTATCCAAGACTTCATATGATCTCCCTATAGGCAGGCCATAATAGATCATGTAAAAAGGGTTTTCAGTAGGATGAGATGATATCTTAGACTCCACGTGGATACTTCATAGATATACTGTAATAGGTACTGTAAAAAAAATATCAAGTGGGACAAGATATAAAAAAGGGGTCCTGTACTGTGATCCAAAGGTACAAACATTGGAAAAAGGTACAGACGTAGAAAGGGGAGTAGTAGGGCTTTAGGTGTTGACAGTGACTTTAGGGCTACTTGTCACAGATGCAGATTTATCACTTAAATAGTTTGTAGAGTCACTAGTAAAGGAATGTATATAAGTTGAATAAAGAATGTAGTATAGCACTATGTAAAATGTATTTACAGTACTTCTGTGGCTTTATCATAATAAATTGGCTTCATTTATCCTTAAAAAAAAAATATTTACTAATACAATAACTTTTAATTGTTTCTTGGAGCTTTTTTATTTTAACTATTCTATCTTTTGAATATATAATATTATAATTTTATTGTTTATTGTTGTTTAATATTTAATTACTTATATTCTTTCCTGCTGATCCTCTGACTATACTTAAAAAAGATGTTTGCAAGAAGTTTTTCTACTTCTTGGCTAATAAAGTTTTACCAATTTCCTTAAACCAACCTGAAGTAACAACTACAGAAGTCATACTTACTTCCTTCCCTCTTATAAACAATCTTCTTCAAACAAAAACATGACTTTTAATAACCAAAGCTATGAAATACCTTTCCTACTAATGGCAAAAAAGTTCTGAAAGAAAGAAGAACTGTAATGCTATCATCTATTTATCTATTAGAAAAATAGTATAGAGCTTTTTCAATGATAGGAGACTTATCTTAAAGGTAACCACCCATTCTCTTGTCATGTTTTTGGCTCTAAGAGTGCTCTTTTTCGTTTTTTTTGAAAGATTTTGCCTACCTCAGTTTGACCCTGAATTTTTAGTAGCACAAAGTTTCTTATGCAATGATTGGTCAGTAGAAAACACATCAGTAAAAAGAATGTAAACAAGCTCTCATTGGTTACCTCACATGTCTGAATGCATTTCCTCAGTACAATAAGAACCTGGGTTTATCATAAGTTGCATGTTAGTCACACGGGTGGATACAGAACATAAAAACTATGATGTCATTGGCTACATGGAAAGAACAAGGCTGGATTAGACTACCTTGGATAGATAACAACCCGACTCCTCATTCCTTTTCCAGCAAACACAACCATTATACTTAGAGTTAGTATCTTTTTGAAGAGTTTTGATACTCCCATTCACTCATTGGAACCACTTATAATAATCAGTTAATTAATATTACATCCCTCTGAACAAGACTCGACTTGAACACAATCCTTTTTTCTTTTTAAAATTTTTAATTAAGTGCTAGTCGATTCAAGGCTCCACATGGGTAGTCCTCAATATCAGTGATACTGGATACCCCAGATGAATTGTTGACACATTAGCTCCCTCTTTTTGGGATAGCAATAAGTCACTCAATGGGTAGACCAATAGTCATACTCTAGGGAATGTCAAGGTATAGAATAGAAAATTAACATAGTGTGACTTTTATACTTCCTGTTTTTTCGTGTTTGTTTCTGTAAGTAGATACCTATATTAGATGGTCACATAACTATTTTATCCTGATTGGGTGAGACGTAAATAGATAGCTCTTTGTACTATTCATTGATCTGTAAATCCTTAGGCAATACAGATAGTTATTTATCCTGATTGTTCTTAGGTCTTTTGCTTATTAAAATAAATCTCACTTACCTTGACGCAAGAATGAACCAATGTTTAAAAAATATATATATTTAATTATTTAATAATTTTCATTAGTTATTGTTTTAGCTTATATAGATTTTCTGGATTTTTAATAATTTTTTTAAATTTATTTTTAATATAATATTGTAAGAAATCTTCTTTTTTCCTTTTTCTAGTTACTAAAGATATGTAATATGCTGAATTAAAATTCATTCTTTATAAAAGATATTTTTATTAATTCTCAATATCTTGATTATAAAATTATCTAAAATAATATATATTTTTAGCAATAAAGTTATTACTTTATTAAGTTTACTATTTTTTTATTATAATAATTATTGAGAGATTCATAAACTTAAATATTCATTAAATTTTAATAAGAGATTAATTAAAGTATTTATTATATTCTTTTTTTTTTTGCTAATTGTGACTGGTATTAGATATGAGCCTTTTATTAAGAATTAATTTAAACTTAGATACTTGATTCTTTAATATAATACCAATTATTTTGTACAAACTATATATTTCTATATATATACAAATTAATAGTAACCTATTATGGCTTGTCCTAGTTGAACCTATACATCACTCTGAAAATAAGGTAAACTCAACTAGGAACCAGTAGTTGATAACAATCTAATAGTGATATTTGGTATCTTATAATTGGTCTTTATATATTAATACTAACTTATACATTATATTGAATTCACAAGGATTAGTTAACTACTTAGATATCCTAATACTTTTTATTTGAACCTTAAAAGAAATTATGATTCTTTTTGTCATCACCTGCAACATTACAAACAAATCCTATTTAATAAGTTCTTCAATTAAGTGAACACTAAATTGGAATATTTCAAGCTAGAATGGTTAGGTCTCAGAGTTTGTCAGTACAGTTTAGATTAAAGATTATCAGATGATTACTGCAATCCTTAAATTAGGTTCTGGAATTTCTTTTTCTATCTAGTTTAGGGAATGTGCAGACATAAATTGTATAATTAGACTAGAAACCTTTCTTTATATAATCTTTACAGTAGATCTATTTCAGCCCAGTAATCAACAGGGAGATCAAAAGTGTCATTATTATGCAACCTGATTATTTTTCTCACTTGATTCTTAAGTGGTATTGAACTCTGAACCTTATGATTGTGACCTAGAAGCACTACTACTGTGCTATAAACTCACAGATCTCTTTTTTTATTTATTTACTATTTATAATATACAGTATATTGGGCTCTATTTATATTTGCTATTAAATTAAATTTACTGTTAAATTATATACAATAACTATTATTTAATTATAGTTTTTAGATTAACTCTTGTTTATTTATTTATTTAGTTTATTGTTTTGTTTTTGAGTTGCTAATTTATTTGTTACTATTGTATTTGTAAATAAAATGAGAAGTAAATAAATATTAATTTGTTATTTACTTATTTATTAATTATTTAAATTATATGCTATTTGAATTGTACTTAAAATCTTTTTTGAAATAAACCAATTATTTAAGATATTATTTGGTAATAAATCAATTACAAATATTTGCTTTACAAGCCCAAGTTCTTTAGTTTTTTTTTTTTTTTAATACTTTGTCAATCTAATTATATATGCTTTATTAAACATTAGTATATTATATATGTAAAATGAATCGCTAAAACTAAATCTCTAATTAGCTCACTCGTCTGGATTATTATCACTCTAAATGTAACTTCAGAAGTAATTTATTGCTTTATTAGTAGCTTAGATAAAAACTCTTTCAATTACTAATTTTATTGCCTGTAGATCACTACTGCAGATCCTCCTTATGAATTCTAACAAAAGTTAAAATCTTAACCATTTTATTCCATACTTTACTTCTTTTAGAAAAATTTGTTTCGGACCTTTATTTTCAAGTTTTTCTTCTTCCAGTACAGATCTTTTCATAGTTGTGATCTTGTTGTTCTGATTTAATGGACTGGCTGATCTTTTTATTTTATCTTCTCTATAGATCTTTTATGCTTGTTTTCACTTGATTATTCTTAAATACCTTTCATTCTAGATTTTCTTTTAGAATTGATTGCAAACCTTCTTCTGCATATTTACTATCTACTTTTGGGCTTTTTTACCTATTCTTTTCTGGTAATATCTTAGATTTGACATTTCAATATTTGATTACTTCGTATTAGTCCCATGCAGAAGTTTAGTATATTCTGGCCTGTTTCTACAGTCTCTTCTATAAATCTGGTTATGTATTTGTCCAATTATCCTAATTCTACTTTGTCTTCAACTAGAAGCCTTATTTCTTTCTCTTCTATCTCTTTTTTTCTCTTATGCAAAAGTTTTTGAAAGTCTTTTAGAATATCTTCAGCTCCTTTGTTTCAAATTTCTTGCCATTGGGCTTTATATACTAGACATTCTAGTAGGTGTTCTATTGTTTTTACTTGCTGTTTGTATGTGATACACTCTACTTGTTTATATAGACTTGGTCTTCTTATAGCCAATTTGAGAAGCATTAGTAACTCTTTATTAATTAATTTAATAAGGAAGCTTCTTTCTTGAGAATCTTTAAAGAAGATGTTCCAAGTGTATCCATTCTTTATCCTTTCCTATATCAAATCTCATGTGTGGTTATATTGATCTCGAATCTGTTAATTCCATTTGTTCAAAATCCTGTTTTGTTTAATCTATTATGAGCTGTAACTTTGTTATTTATATTTTTAATAAACTGTTTTATGGGATTATCTAAAGTCATTTCATGCCATTTGATTTTAGCAATAATTTTAGATAAAGTAAGATTCTTCCATTCAATTACAGGGAGCATTAAGACTTTCTTTGCTAGAATATTTGCTTCTTCATTATAAGGGTAATTGGAATATACTTTGATCTTGACCAGTTCCAGATTCAATTCTTTTTTTTTAACAATATTCAATATTCCTGCTTACAGGTAAAGATGAATCCCTAAAGGGGGAGGTAGAGAAAAAAGTCAAATATTCCTCACTAGGAAACATTAAAATTTTTAATTTATAACTATAAAAAAACTATCCATAATTATTCTTCATTATCCAAATTATTTATTTATAGCATTTTCTGATTTTTGTCCCTATTAAAGTGAAGAGCTATGAATTTTGTCCCTCAAAAAGAAATATAAGTGATCTGTAAAATTTTATATGCTAAATACTTTAGGGACCCATTATTATTCATAGGAACCAGTTCTTTTCCTTTAACCATCTTTTGTGAGTTCTTCTGAAATCCTCTTTCTCTATTATTTTCCACTTGACAATACAGGTTTGACTGTCTATAAAAATCTTGACTTTATTGTTTATTGAAACAACTAGTAATATTATGACTATTGTTACTAGCTTAGCACTAGTGGATAATGGTCAGTCACTTACTTCCATTTAGAACTTACTTTTTTACCTTTTCTTCCTATTTGCATCCATATTGTTTCCATCTTTATTTTTTCATATTCATGATCAATAAGAAATCCATTAAAATAAAAAACCAATGTTTTTTTGGACTATTGATTCTACTGGAGTATTTCAATTAGATAGTCTTGATATGCTCTTTTTTTTATATTATTTCTAATAATCTGCTTTCTCCAATCCTCTATATCTATTTGACTTACTCTACTGTTCAGATTGGATTTGTAATCATCTTTGATTGTTTTTTTCATTGTTCTTTATAAAACTATTTTGGAACTTGGAATACTGTATTTACCTGTTGGGCTCTTTTTATGAATTTTCTTGTGTTTAGATAAAAGACTTCATATGTTTTATTTCTTTTTATTTCTATTATGCATTGATTCTTTACATCTTTACCTTCTGCATATTCTAAACATTTTGTTAGGCTGGTCTCCTGAGCATATAGGAACTTAGTGCACTTGAAGTGTTCTATTTGTATTACTTGCTTAATGTTTTCTGCTCTTAGCTTTTCCCATATTATTTTTTAATATCTATTATTTGTTACTATCCAGGATATTTGTCTTTTATCATAATTTGAATTTATCTTTGTAATTATTGGATCTCATTTTGACCAGTCTTCTTTTCAGAATTTTGTGAGCTGTTCTGATTTTTTTTCTTGTATACTTCTTTATATCGCTAGATACCACTCTAGAATAGGTCCCTTACTGGTCTTCTGGATTAGTTAGATCATTTGCCATTTTTTTAGTTCTTTAGTTTCATAGGTAATTAACTGATCCATATACATCAACTTATTGTTTCTAAGTGATGATATAGTTTTTTTATATTTATCTGATACTAAATACTCTTTTATTGGGCAGTTATATTTGTTCTATTTGAAAATGTCTTTTCATTTCCAGCTTTGAAACCTTATCTCTATATCCTTAATCAACTTCATTACTTGAAATGCAAAGTTATCTTTACCTGACATATAATCTAATAACTCACAAATAAGCAGATTACATAGTTCCTAGTATTTAACTTATGTTTGTTTAATTCTGATAATTGTTATAAGTCTTGCTGATCCTGGATCATTTAGTCTATTACATAGTTCTGTTATTTGGCATTCTTTTTGTAATATCCAAATACTTTTTAAGTTATAGATCTTTGGATAGTATATTATATTGTTGAGTATAAATCTGCACAAATTACTCTTGTTTATAAGGAGCTTTTTATATGCTATGGTTAAAGTATTGCACATTTTTCTGGATAGTATACTTTATTGTATATGAAACTCTATTCTTGAATCAATACCCTGTTTAAAATATAAAGCATTTGTTATTGGTCAATCTTTTATTCTTTAGAGCTTATGTAATTGTGTTGATCTCTCTGAGTATTTATTCTTTTAGTTTAATCATTATCTTTTGATTACTAGTTTAGATCCTCAGAAATTTTTTGTATTTAGTTCTATCTAGCTTTCTAACTGTTTTATTATTGATTCCTGCTTTAACTTCTTCTAAATAGTGATTAGAATTATTAATAGTAACTAGTACTGATTTGTTACTATTAATTTTGGAGTCATTGATTCTATAAAAGATTCTTGCTTCTTCTAGAATCTTTTTCATATCTTCTTTGAATCTTACTACCTATATAGTGTTATCCATAAAAGCAATAGCTACTGTATATGCCTAGATTTCAATTTTTTGTTGATATCTTTTCCTTTTAGACTTGGATCCTAGGTAACTGACATTTTATAATTTTTTGTTTCATCATTTTGAATTTTACACAACAAAGGATCATAAAAAATTCTCCATATTAGAAATGAAATAATTTTTCTTTGATTAATTCCATATTCAACTATTACCAATCTTGTCAGTCCATTTTCGATTATAATTCTGAATTCCCTATCCTGAAACAGTCCTATTATAAATTTAATGAACCTTCAGAAAGTAAGATGCCAACTTTAATAATCTCACTAATGATTGAAAAGAAGAATATAATCCCAAAAACTATATCAAGATATGGTAGTATAAAGATCTTTTAAATCTTATTTCACAAGAAAAATTGAGTAAAACACTTTGAAAACTTCTCAAGAACAAAGCTCCAGAAAAATCACAAATCAGCTATAAAATATTAAAAAGGCTAGGTCAAGATGGAAAAGAATATTTCAGAAAAATATTAAACATTTTTTTAAAATAGCAAATAACACTAGCTGGTTGGAAACAAAGCCATATTTATCCAATAGCAAAACCAAAGTCATGAAAATGTGATCTCTTAAATACAAGACCTATTGTATTACTAGAAGTTACAAGAAAATGTTTTATTAAAATTCTAATGAATAGACTAGAAAACATCTGCAAGCTTAACAATGTTCTAAGAGGTTCTAACTTTGTAGGCTACCAGGAGAAAGTACTGCTGAACTGATTCAGATTCTCGATAACATCTGTGAAGATGCAAAATAAAACAAGGAGTTGTGGATACTTTTCCAAGATATGTCAAGGCTTATGATACAATTAGCTTGGATATATTAACAAGAGTGATAAAAAGGATCAAACTTCTAGAAAGGTTCATTAAATTTATAATAGGACTGTTTCAGGATAGGGAATTCAGAATTATAATCGAAAATGGACTGAC
>CAJVPT010003990.1:0-14226 GCA_910592055.1 Acaulospora colombiana
TTGGATTTCCATTGCAAAGTTTTGCTGATTTTGAGTGTGACTTCTTGTATTACTTGAAACTGTGTTTGTGTTATGTTTTTGTTGTTGGGTCGTTCTATGTTGTGCTCGAGTTTTGGGTGGCATGGTGACTTGAAAAACTCTTTACGAAGCCAGAGAAAAATGAATAAGAAAATTGCCTAAAAAGAAAATTTTCTGAAAAAAAAAGATCTATGGGAAAGAGTTTTTTTTTTATTTGATTTATATAAATAAGTATATATATATATATATATTTTTTTTTAAAGCTGGAAAAGTCATGCCTGTAGTTTTTATTTAATCATTAATACCTTCTTATACACAAATTTAATTGTGAGAAAATACATTTATGATAGGAAAAAACTATAGACTCAGTATCATTCGAACCCTGCGACTTGTTGCAGTTCACCCTGATAAATGAATATTATCGTGTCATAACTCCGCTAACACTAATATTTACAGAAAATAAAGAGTTAATTGAGAAACCGTTTTGTATGATGTTTTTTATATTGTGGTTTGTTAAATCTATCCATAACTATGTGGCAGTGTTGGGTACTTTGCTATTCGGTGATGTTTTCTTGTCCTTTAGGCATTTGTTGATACCACTTGTTAATCTTTTCTTCATTCTTTTGGTTATTCCCTATGTTTTTTCCCATTCTACTACCAATTCACATCTTAGCTTTCAGATTCTCTTCTTTTCTTCCCAAAAAAGAGCTATGGCTGACTTAATCACTGTTTTTGCTGATTCAATATTCCCTGTGATTTTCTCTGCTGTTTTCATTATTTTGTGGGCGATGACTCCTCTGATAATGTCTATCCAATCCACTACTTGATCCCATTTTGTCTGGTCTGCCAATGTTTTTGGAGGGAGGGAATGGTTCCATTTGTTCAGCATGGGTTCTGCTTGTTTGTGACCATTCATTTTGGCTGCGTATTCTTGTGTGAGAAATGTGATGTATTTTTCTATTAGTCTTGTCTTGTTGGGTCCGCATGTAGAAAGGTACAAGTCTTTCTCTTCCTGCTTCTTGCAAATTGTGCAGATAGGGCTTTTGTATAGGTGCGATTTTCTTTTATGCAGGTTGCCCATTGTAAGATGCTCATAGAGCCATGTCTTGAGGTGGAATGTCCTGTCATTATGGTCCTTGGCATCTGTTTGCATTGTTGTGATTTTGGATGGTGTAATTGTTTGCATAGTTATATTTCAATCGATCTCCTTGGCTTTGGCTCCATTTAATCAGTTTTGTGTGCATCTTAAGGTTCTCTACTTACTTGCCCATTTCATCTTGAGCAAGGTCTTCCCAATTATTTTGAAAGGAAGGTCTATGAAGGATTGGTCCCATCTGAGTGTTGCCATATCACTAGTATTGTTTAGCTCTTGGATCTTGACTATGTCTTTATAATTGTCTGCTAGTGTTGTTGCTGCGAGTTTATCTGCTCGTTCATTTCTATGGATTCCTGAGTGGTTCTTGATCTTGGTCTAGGTAACTTGTATGTTTTGTGTTGTTATAATTTCGCAGATTGTGTTTACCAGGCTACCATTTGGGCATACTTGTTTTCCTTTGTCCTTGTGTGTTTTTTGGAAAGTCTTCTTTATCGCGTTGATTGCTCCTTGACTGTCTGTTAGGATATTCACTTTCTTGTGTATACTCATTATACAGATTGCTGTTAGTATTGCAGTAACTCCGCTCTTGTAGAGAATGGTGTGTCTTGTGTTTCAGCTTGAAATGTTGCAACTTCTATTTCTTCCTTTGTTATAGCTACCCAGCCTATTCCCATTTTACTGTTTCTATAACGTCTTGAAAATGAGCCATCAGTGTATATCTGTACATTGTCATATACGACCAGTTCTTGTACTATTTGTTTGAGTTTGAGAAGTGCTCTTGAAGGACCTTTCAGCCTCTTATTAATTAAGGCTTTTGTGTTTGATATTGGATCGAGGTTTATGGTTGGGGGGTTGTATCGGGGAGCTGTATATCGATTTCTCTTAGGGCATGCTCTATGCCTTTAGGAGAGGTTTGTAGTCTGTTGATGTAGGGTTTCTTTGTATTAGTTTCTTGTTAGCTGAAAATACACCCCTTCGTACTTCTTTGGACGTTTATGTTGACAGACCTTATCATGAGTTGGGACATTATGCATTGTTATTGATCTTTGTAACCTTTTCTGAGTTTTGGGTCATTGAAGGGGTAGCCTTTACACTTGAACATTGGGGATGTCTGTTCTTCCCGAATCATGTGGTTAACTATTATATGTTGATTGTCTCTGAGTTTCTTTTTCTTTGTTATTATTGTTGTCCCATTATTTTTTGTTGCTAGCCACTTTATTGTCTGTGATCGTTGGGTGGGTAGCACTGGTGTGTTGGTCCTGAATTTGTTCATTACAGGTGAGCCAGTGCTGTCCTTGTTGATGAATATTATCTTTTTCTGCTTATCTATCTTTGTTGCTGTCTTACTGGCTATAATATTGTTCAGTTCCTTGAACCAGAGTAGTGTTCTGCCTTGTTTCCCTCATCTGGCTCTCACCTGTTGCCACGATAGGTTTCTTGTCTGATTATCGTTGAGTAGTTAATTATAGAAAAGAATTCCTCTACATCTGAGAGAGTCCCTATATTTGTCGTACCATTCCTTGAGCATCATTTCCTTGATTGCTTTACCTTCCTTCCTAACTGGTTTTCCAAACTATGTATGTTCTACTGAAGCAAATGTAATGCCTTGCAGTTTGAGCATATTGAGGATCTCATTTGTCAAGCTTCTTTTTTTTTTTTGTCCAGAAGGGCTGTCTTTTCATCAGGATCGATGTATTAGACCAGTATTCATTCTGAAGGTGTTGTAGTCTAAACTGTGTTGTTATGCCACTTAAATTATGACTATTCAATCTATTGTAGAGATTCTTTCCATGCATGAGGATTTGTCTATCCCATAAGTTGAATAGTTTATATCCAAAGTCTGCATGAATGATGCTGTTTGGGGTTATTGCCGATAGTCCTTTCTTATGCTTAAAGACTTTGTTGATTTTGCTGCTTATTTTGTCGTATTCTTTTTCTGAGAGGACTAGGTCATTCAACAAATATTCTATTGCTGAGTAAAAAGCATGGTTAATGATATAATAGGTCTGTTTGTCAGTTATCTTCTTCCATGCTAACATCTTAGTGATAGTATCTACTTTACTTCTGATAATATCTTTTTGACGTGCTTTCTTTCTGTTTTCTGATATCCATATACCTAAAATTCTGGTTGCTTCACTCTGTTGTAGTGGGAGGATATGTGTTCCATTTAACTGGACACTTGTTTTCCTGTTCACCTTGCTTACATTAACACAGATCAATGATGATTTTTCACTGTTGACTTGTATATCATTTATCTTCATGAACTCTGCTGCCTTATTCAATATGACCTGCATGGAGGCTTGACTGTTCGCAAACCATATTGTGTCATCCATGTAGGCCGTTGCAGTAATATTGGTTCTTTTGATTATTTTACTGATTACTTTTCCTTTGTCCAGTGGTGTCAAATCTACTGGAACCTTGGTCTTTATTGTGTACCCTGTGTATCTGTTTTCAATTTCTTATAATAGGGGATCGTAAAAAATTTTCCATAGCATTGGAGAAATGATGTCCCCTTGGTCGATCCCATCATGGACAGTGTATTCTTCTATTAGGTTGTATGCTGTGATTACTCTATTTTTCCTATTTGTTAGTAGGTGGTCCATGATACTTATTATTTTTTCTGGTATGTGAATTCTTCTGAGAGCTTGAATCAGTATATCTTTGTTGATAGAATCATATACTTTACTAATGTCCTGACTAAAAATCCAAGCTTCTTTTTTGAACTCTCTGGCTTCTTCCATCACATTGTTTAGAATGTGGATTGGTTCTTGTGTGCTTCCTCTGGGTAATCCTGCCCAGTTGTTGATACATAGTATCTTGTGTTTGATACATGTTTTTGTTATCCTTTCTGTCAGGATGCTTATGAATATCTTTCTTGTTGTCTCCAACAGTGTGATCGGTTGTGTTATATTAATTTCACCCATCTAGTCTTTGGGTTTAGGTATGGGATATATTTTACCTTTCTTCCAGTCGTTGAGGACCTTCCCTTCCTTTAATACTTTGTTGAACAGTGTCTCCATTAACTGTAATTCAGCCTTCCCTAGATTCTTTAACATGATGTAAGGGATTTCTGAAGGTCCCGATACACTAGTTTTCTTTACTTTATATATTGCATTTTGTATATCTGATGAATCTATTGGTTTTAGTGTGTTGCTAAACCAGTCCTCTTTAATGTTTGCTTTGGGCTTGTACTGCTGTTTCCAGTGTGGATAGTCTTCGATGTTTCTTGTTTGTCTTGGACCCATCTATTCCTTGAAGTGTTTTTTGATCTTATATTTAATGGTCTCTGGGTCCGTTATAATTGTGACTTCTTCCTTTCCTTTTCTTTTTATCAATTTCAGAGTATTAATTTCTCTTGGTTGGTGGTCTAGGATATTGTTGATCATCTTCTTGGGGTTTTCCTCCAGATGCTTGTACCTATTTTCGATGCATTTGGTGATTTCCCTTCTTTTTTCTTGTTTGATCTTGATCCTCGATATTGCCTGCTCTGCCTTCCATATTTCCTTGGTCTCAGTCAGCCACTTGTGTAGCTCTTCTCTGCCTTGATCTGACTCTCTTCGGAAGAGTGGTGGTGTGTTTAGTGTCCTAATTAGTGTGTTGATTATTTCGTTCTCCTTCTCTATTATCCTATTCATTGTCCTTGTTCTGGTCTCTGGGTTCATTAGCCACACTTGACATTTTTTATATATGCTGTCGATCTTCAGCTGTTTCTGTATAAGATACTTGTATTTGGACTTGTGGACTGTCATTATGTTTCTACTGTGATGTCTTTTTTTAAGTGTTGTTTTTGCTGCACCTGTTATTGATTCCTTGAAGTATTGCCAGATTTCTTCTATCAACTTTGGATTTGTGGTTAGAAAACTTTCTGCGTTTTTGTCTATTCTTTCTTTGAAATTGTTCATTGCTTTGGGCTGGAGTTTGCATAGTCTGTCCTGTTCTGCTTACTATTCTTCCTGTTTGCTAGTTTGGCCCATGAAGGGTGTGTCGTACTGAACTGGAATACTACTAGCTTATGGTCACTTTTGATTACTGTTTCCAGTGAACTGTGTTCTGTACTTATAATGTGGAGAAGTAAGGGATTCATTACCCAGATGTAATCTAGCCTGCTCACATAGTTTGTCTTAGGTCTGTGATATGTATAGCTCCTTTTGGATAGATGGACTTGTTTGAACGTATCTATTAAATCAAATGCTTCCAATGTGTCGATGATATGTCTTGGTTTATTTTGATTGTTTCTTTCAGTTGTTCGATCCAGACTCGTGTTTGCTATTTCGTTCAGATCCCCCATTACTATTATTATCATGTTTTTGCTTTTGCCTTTGCCTATCTTACTTTTGATCCACTGTTGTAGCTTTGCTCTCTCTGATTTCTTAGCTTCGTTCGCTGAGTTATATACAGTTATGATTCTATATCTGATTTTCCCAGTAAAGGCCAAGTCGATTGACAAACCTCAGTTAATACATTCCTCTGTGTTGTAAACATGGGTTGCCCATTTTCTTTCTATCAATATACTAACTCCTTTTCCTTGTGTTTGTTGGGTTGATTTGGTTGACCAGATTTGAAATTTTCTCTCTTCTTCACGCCATTTGGATCTTTTAGGAAGTCATATTTCTGTGACTCCTAGGATATCTATTTGGTTCTCTTGACAGTATTCTAATAGTACTAATTTGTTAGCTTCTGTGTTTATTCCTCTGACATTGATAGTTCCTATTTTCCAGTTTCCCTGTTCTGTGTTTGTTTCTTCTTCTGTATATAGTTGTCTTGTTGTGGCATTTTTCCCTTCCTGTTTCCTAATCATAGTTGTTTTGAAATACTTGAGGGAATGGTTCTGATATTTCTGTTGAGTTGATTGATGAATTGATATACTCCATAATCTCTTTTATGGTGGACTCTATTGTGGATTCTATCTGGTTAATTCTCCTGTTGATTGCTTCTTATTATTGTCTGATATCGACACCCCTTGGCGATAGAGTTCTAAAGTCTATCCTTGTAGATGAAGATTCAATTTCTATGGGAGTGTCCATAATGACTGGCCCCTGCGCTTTGACATGAGGACCTGCTTAGATTGTTGTTACTCTTTTATTCAATATGTAGACCTGGTGTTTGATAGCATTCATATCCGCCTGTAGTTGCTTGAGAACTTCCAATACTTTTTCTGTCTGTCCTAATGTATGGGGACGTCCTTTTGTAATGCTACCATATATACGTCCCGAGCTGTTTGTGTTCATGGAGATGGATCTTCAACCTTGTCTGGAAGGTAGTAGTCTTTGTTGTGAATGTGTCGCTAGTTTTGATTGTCCCAGTCTGTTTCTGGTATCCCTTTGTATTGGGATTTGTTTGGTCAAGGTGCATGCTCTGGTGTTATGCTCGTATGCCCCACAGTTGGCACAAAGCCTTGTTGATCTTGATATCCAGATTAGTTTCTTGTTTTCGATTTGGAAGGTGCTACTCCTTGCTTTATCCAGGTCTTGTTTGTCTTTGAAGTACAAGATCACGATACGTTTGTTCTGGTTTAGGTGGTTCAAGGGGAAGTAGCATGCCTGTGCGTTTGTCTGGTTTATTATTCCTTGAATTTCTTTAATGGAGGTTTTTTGTGGAAAGTTAGCTAGGGTGGCGCTGTACTGGTTTCTTTTTTCCTTTGTAATATGGGTTTTAACTGTAGGAAATATGTGTATGCAATAGTTATCCTTGTATAGGGTCCACTTGCGAACTTGTTCTTTATATGCTTCTATTGAGTTAAATTGGACTGTTCTGGATTGGACAGCCCCAGCCAGTTGTAGTGTGATGTATTCTATTATCGATTTGTCATAGAATAAACTAGCGATATTCTGTTTTTTGTAGTTAATGAGAATGTCCCAGATCCTGAATAAGTAGTTCTTTCCTTCTGTAGTGCCAATTGGTGAGACTACTCTTGATTTGGTAATTTCATTATTAGTAATCTTGATCTCGCATGTAGCTTGAGCCTCATAGTATTTATCAAAAATGGCTGCGATTTTTGGTGTTCCTGTGGGCTCTTCTACTTATACATGTTTCAGGGATTCCAGGTGTCCTCAAATATTTCTAATATACTGGAGTTTTTCTTGAAGAGAGTTTCCAGGTACTTCTTCAAAGCTGCACCAAACCTTGCCAAGTTGGAGCGTATCTTGTCCAGCTTTGTCCATGCCTTCTTTTTGGTTGTTGATTAGCTGTTTTCCCCTTTCCTCATAGGTGTATTTACTCATGGTAATGTTGTTCGAGCCATCGTTGTTTAAATCTTTCCTACTTTGATTCTCAGGTATTGTTGAAGCGATTGTAATTGAAGAGGTTGATCTTGAGATTTCCATCACTTCTTTCTATTGGAAGACTTCTTTTGTGATACCTTGTTCCTGTTCCGTTGGCTTGCTTGCTATCATGTCTTCGAGCTACATTGTTTCTGGTTGTTCTGGGTTGTCTTGGCATTCTTCAGATCCATTAGAGTCGTTGGGTTGTTCTGGACGGGTTCTTTGTTTCTTGACTGGTGACATAGAATTGAACTTGTTTGTGAGTTTTGTTTTTAAGAGTGGTTTGGAGATCTTGCCACTGCCTATAATGATTCTCTCTCCAGTATAATTGACTATACTGTCCTTCTTTCTTAATCTTGATGCCATGTTTGTTGTTGTTGAAGCTCTTTGCGAGTGTAGGTTTTTTTCTTGCGAACTTTGGGTTGTTACCATAAAAGAAAATTTTCAGAAATTTTGATACGAGTGAGAAAGAGTTTTTTTTTTTCAAAATAAGTATACATATAATATAATATGGTATAATATTTTAAATAAAAAAACTAATTCTTGTATTTTTGTAAAATTTTTTGCTATAAAGAATTGAGCATTTTTATATAATTACTATCCAAATCTAATTCAGAATCTTGTTCAATAAAATTAATAAGACTGTTAATGTTTTTAATTGCTAAATCAGATTTGACCTTTTTTTATTAAACAAAATCTATAATATCCTTATTTGTAATATCTAAATTTTCAAATGAGTCATCAATTACAATATAATCATTTATATTAAGAATATCTTCATGATTATATAGCAATTGATTAATCAATTTTTCCATTTTTTCTAAATTATGTTGTTGAAATGGAATCACTTCTTCAGTAACAGTACTATCAAAAGCAGGAGTTTGAGGATCATTTGTTTCTTGAGGAATTTGAGAAAAAGAAATAATATCAGTTTTTTTTCAACAATTTGAAATAATATTAATATTATCCCAAGCTTCTACAATCTAATCTATTGCATGTTTAATATTAATATCTTTAGAAATTTTTTTAGTATTATATGTCAAGTTAAATTGATCCACCTTAAATTTTATCAACAATCTTCTATATTGCACCTATATAAGTTAAGTTTAATTAATATATTAAAATATTAAAATTATAAAATTATTATATTTACCTTAAATGAATGAATAATTCCTGCATTCATTAGTTGTAAATGTGCAGTTGTGTTGGCAGGTAGTGGATGTAATATAATATTTGACAAATTCTCTGATTTCAAACTATTGTTATTACAATGAGCAGGTGCCTAGTCATAAAGAAGAATAATAGATCTATTATCTTCTTTTATTTGATTATTTAAATAAATTAAAAATTCATTTCAAATTGTAGTAGTCTTCCCGGCAGTTTTATTTCAATAGTAATTAACTGACAAGTCTTCCCTCTTGATTTTGTTCAAAATTCGAGATAATTTAAAATAATAAATCACCAAAGGTTTTATTTTATAGAACCTAATAAATATATAAATACATTGTATATAAATTTTTATAAAAAATATAATCTTTTAATATCTGTAAAATTCGTACAAAAAAGAATTGTAATCCTTTGTTTGTCTTTTTTCTTTCCCATGATTGCTTCTTTTGCAAGAGATCTTGAGAATTTCATTTTTCAATAAAGACCAGTTTCATAATAATTAAATATGTTTTCCAAAGGCCAGTCTTTTAATAAATCTTACAAAGTTTTCTTAAATTTGAAAAGTTCTTCTAAAGAAGCACTATCTCCTTTTCTATAATACACAAATTGCTTCAAGTTGGCTCTTTTTTTGAAATTTGTTAACCATCCTTCTGATGCATTGAAATCAGAAATATTTAATAGTTTTGCAAATTCTTGAGCCTGGTATGTCAAAATAAATCCAGTAATAGTTAAATTGACACTTAATGCATTATCAATCCAAATTATTAATACTTTTTCAAGTAAAAGATATTTAGGACTTTTTTTTCCTTTTCTTTAGGCTTCAATAGAATTAAGATCCATATTAAACCAATGTTCACTATTTTTCAAAATTTTAGATACTATACTAAGGCTGATATTATATTTTTGAGTCAAAGTTTTGTTTTCAAGATCAAGATATTTTTGTTTTGATAAACATAGTTCATGTTTTTGAACTCCTTTCAAGGTATGTTTAGGAAATCTAATATTGTATCTCATTTTATTTGTAAATTGATTTAAAATTTTTGGTAAAAAATGAAGTTAAAGTTTTGAAAAGAGAATTTGAGGGATAGATATGAAATGTATGCATATATATAAGAATAACAATTATCTATATCCTCCAAATTGATTTTGAACTTCAAAATAATTATAATAAAAATTTTTATTATTTTTTTTAACTATTTTATTAATTTTCTTATAAAATATTAAATAATTATTATAAAGTATAAAATTTAAGCTTTAGAATTATATAAAGTTTTTAAATTAAATTATTAAATATAAAAAAAAATAAATTTTAAAAATTTGTGGAGATTAACTTTCATTGAAGCTATGATAATCATGTGATAAGCTATGATAATTATGTGATTTCACGTGATTTTGGTAAATAAAATGAGAATCATATCTAAAGTTTTTTTTACGATAATCCTATCTAAATGTGGCATTCAATATGACAAAATATAGTATTTGTCATACAATACATATATTTTTTTTTATTGAGAGTTGACTGTAATATTGTTTTGAATTGTTTTATTTGTAGTATTTGTACTTGTGTTCATATGGTCTGATATAATAGTGTTGTTGGAAAAGTTATTTGTATCTTTTGATGTATTGTTGTTTGGAGGTTTTCATTCTCTTGTTCAATATCTGTGCTACTAGTATTACCCATGTTATTGATATGTTGAGAGAGTATATCTTGTATTCTCTAAAAGAATGTTCGTGATAGTTGATACTAGTGCATTTATAGTTTTATCCATGTTTCTGATTGACTGGTGAAGTTGTTGTTGTTGCTATTGGATGTCTTATATGTTTGAAGGTTCGGGTTCTTATTTTAGTGCTTTGGTATTGATATTTAAATTTGTGTTATCATCTTTCATTCTTTCTGCATCTACATAACAGTATCACTCAAGGTTGTCAATTCTTTCATTGAGATTTTCTAGTGATTCTTTAATGGAAGTAATTTCTTCATTAATTGTGTTGAGGGCTGTTAGAATATTATTTGTTGTATCGATATTGTATTTATTCTGTGAAGTTTTGTGGGAGCTTCTGGTGGTTGCAGCATATGATCCTGGTTTGGTGGATTTAGTGCTTCTTGTGGATTGTGTTAATCTTTGAATGTATATGGATTTAGCTGGTTTGAAATAATTGTATAATTTTTCAAATTTTTGCTACAGTTTTTATTTACAGTATTTAAAAATAATGTTGTACATATGATGATTTTATATATGGCAAATACTGTATATTATATATTATATATACTAACTAGCCCATTAAGGAAAACTATATGACACTCTTTTAATTTTTCTCAGAACACTTTTATAGAGTAATCTAATTATTAGACTGTTGCATTTGCTCTAACCTGTCCCCAGATTTGGGACTTCAGTGTGTTCTGCAGATTTCTCCTCATACTAGGGATCCCAATGGATCAAATCCAATCAAATTTTAGATAAACCTGATCTGAATCTAATCAAATCAGTTTTTATTTGATCTGATCTATATCTGAACAGATTTATTTTTATTTGATCTGTATCTATTCAGTTAATCTGATATTTATTTAATCATGTTTTATTATTATTATTATTATTATTATTATTCATTTTTTTCTATCTAATGTTTACTTGTCATCTTTAAGTTTTATACTGTATATAAATATTTAGTTAATAATTTATATTTTTAATATTTATAATTTATTGCTATTTATAATTATTTTCTTCAAATTAAAATATACACCTACTGTATATAATTTAAATTTTCTGCAGTACTGCTACTGCCTTGGTTTTTTTTATTGATTCTTTTAGTGCTAGCAAAGCAGGAGGATCTTGTTGTAATTGCTCTTGCCAATACTTCATATGTTTTTTTTTTCAGTACCTTCTTTCCATTTTTTAATTGCTGTTACTGTTTTTTTTTTGCCAAGTTTTGTGATAAACTACTAGTTACACATTCTTTCAGCAAAATAGTTATGCCATGTAACTCTTTTTCTAGCCAGCAAAAAGAGTGTTGCCTTGTATAAAAATTTAAATAAAAACTTAGTCTTTTATATTCCAAACTTTTTTATAATTTTTATAAAAATACCTGTTATCTCTACTTTTATTTTTTATTTAGCCATATAGAAGTTACCTCCATTAAAATCCTCTTCTTGGCAAGTAAATTCTGGATTACATTCAGAGCAAATTCCTCTCAGGCAGCTGGTTGTAATTGCATGATCCAGGAAACTTGTATCAGTATGGGCAAATTTGCTATATCTCCAGGATGCATATGCTTTACAGAGACCTAAGTAATGGTTAAGTTTAATTTCCTTTTTGTTATAAAAATCTGAGATACCTTTTTCAACAGCTCCATACTTGTTTCCATCTAACCTTGGAAACCCATGCTCAGCAATTTTTTGCCATATACTCAAAGTCACATTGATAGGAAAAATACCCATTGCATAGTTAAACAAAAGACTGTTCATTACAACAACTTTTTCTTCATGCAGGTACTGCTGGCTTGTTTCTCATAACTCTTTCAGTATATTGAAAACATGTGCAAAAATTCTATATTCACTTGTTGACAGGTATCTAAAACTTGTTGTCAGTACTACTCAAGTATGAAATTAAACATATATAAAATTTATATATCTAGTAGCTGCCAATGCTTCTTGATTAAGTTTTAATATACCATCAAATTGGACAATCCTTCTTTATAGTTGAAACATTTCCAGCATTGTATCTTGCAAAATATTTAAAACTTTGGGTCCAATTCTATTACAATATATAGCAAGCACCAACTTACCTAAATCTTTGTCACAAATTATTATTTTTCATTTTTTTTTATTACATTCAGCAAATAGGAGGCAATATTAATGGCTTGTATATGTGAAGGCAATAGATTTACTTTTTCATATACCCACTTTCCTTTGATTTTTTTTTTGTTATATCTAGATAAGGCTTACGAAATATTGTTTTTACATTGTAGGTATTGGCAAAGTATTTATGTGTCATCAGGTTCTCCCTTACCTAAAATATAAAGGTATTAACTATATTTTTTATTATTAAAACTATTTGAACTTACAAAATTTTTATATATTTTTATTTTATTTTTTTTCAATTTGTCGATGACTGCTTTCAAAATAGCTGCAGTTTCTATATCATTATTATGGCAAAATCTCAGGAACATTACAATTTTCTTCACTAATTTTTCTATTTTTTTATTAACATTAATAAAATATATACAGCAAGTACATATTTTTATGGGTCATGTGGGTGACACAATTTATATGTAATAGTCTAGAATCCAAAAACCCAAAAGTCTGATATGAAAGATTGAGTATCGCAAGATAAGAAACTATAAATAAGGCTCAGGTACTAATAAGGAAACTGTGTGTAACTGAAAAGTATAAAAAGTTTAGCAAAGCTTAGGATTAGTATAGCCAATTATAAAGTAAATAGCCATTGTTAGATAAAAAAATATAAATAGCTTACCAATGTATGCTGAAAAGGCAGAGCTGAAAGTGTTAAAAAAAACAGTCCTCATTAAAAATAGAGATAAAAGTTAGTGATCTCTTAAAGAAACAGAATGCAATAAAAAGATACTTATTTTTGATCAAGTCAATTACCAGACCTCTGTCTTCCCTAAGTGTTCTTTATAGGAGGCGTTCTCTTCTTTGTAAGAATTTGTGAGATGTCTGGGTTACATGTGATGCTACAGATTAGTGACAGACTTACCAGGATAGCCCACGACAATATATTTCTATATATTTACATTTGAAAAAGAATTGATATTAGGGTCAAACACAGCCAGGCGAACACTTGTCAATTTAGTAGAAGAACTTTGCAAGTAGGCAATATACTCCTCAGGATTATCATTTTTCAATGATATAAAAAATGCAGGACAATAGTATAAATTTCTATATATTGTTATGGGTCACGTGGATGACGCAATTTATGCATAATAGTCTAGAATTCAAAAATCCGAAAGTCTGGTATGAAAGATTGAGTGTTGCAAGGTAAGAAACTATAGATAAGACTCAGGTACTGATAAGGGAACTGTGTGTAACTGAAAAGTATAAAAAGTTTAGCAAAGCTTAGGATTAGTATAGTCAATTATAAAGTAGATAGCCATTGTTAGATAAAAAAGTATAAATAGCTTATCAATATATACCGAAAAGGCAGAGCTGAAAGTGTTAGAAAAAATAGTCCTCATTAAAAATAGAGATAAAAGTTAGTGATCTCTCAAAGAAACAGAACGCAATAAAGAGATACTTATTTTTGGTCAAATCAATTACCACATCTCTGTCCTCCCTAAATGTTCTTTATAGTAGACATTCTCTTCTTTATAAGAATTTGTAAGATGTCTGGTTACATGTGGTGCTACAGATTAGTGACGGACTCGTTGGGATAGCCCATGACAATATATTTCTATATATTTACATTTGAAAAAAAATTGATATTAGGGTCAAACACAGCCAGGTGAACACTTGTCAATTTAGTAGAAGGACTTTGCAAGTAGGCAATATACTCTTTAGGATTATCATTTTTCAATGACATAAAGAAATGCAGGGCAACAGTATAAATTTCTATATATTGTTATTGGTCACGTGGATGACACAATTTATGCATAATGGTCTAGAATCCAAAAACCCGAAAGTCTGGTATGAAAGATTGAGTGTTGCAAGGTAAAAAACTATAGATAAGG
>CAJVPT010003991.1:0-14223 GCA_910592055.1 Acaulospora colombiana
TCGGGGGAGTGTAATATTGTCCTCAAAATCTGACTTAGAATAAGACGAGTTAGTCACTTTGTGAAAGTCTGTAAAATATTGTAAAGTTATTTCAATTTTCCAATAAAAACAAGCCATCGTGGTATGATTATGGGTTAAAAAAAAATATATATATATATATATATATATTGTAACTTCAATTCAAAAAAATTTATATATAAGTTTATTAATTTTTTTACTTTATTACCATAAATAGTTGTCAAATTTTCAATAAATAATTAATGAACTTTTAATGAAAAGTTTTGATAAATAATTATTAAATTTTTAATAAATTGTTTTGATAAATAGTTGCTGAATTATTAATAAACAATTAATAAATTTTTGACAAATTTTTGATGAATTTTTGATAAATAATTAATAAATTAATTCCTAATTTTTATTAAATTGCTAATAAATAATTTGTAACAAACTTTTAATGAATTTTTGCTAAATAATTAATAAATTATTTGATAAATTGTTAATGAATTTTTTGATAAATTGTTAATATACTGATTTTTATAATATTTATAATCAAATTATATAGTTACTAATTTATTTATATCATTTTTTTGTCAAATATTATATAAGTGGCAATATATTAAATAATTTTTTTTCAACTATTGTTATTTTCACTAGAAAATTCTAAACTAGTAGCTTATACTTGCATTAATTTTAAAATAGAAATTATACATCAAGTATATCTTATATCTTTAGTGGAATTTCTATACTATTTTGTTTTTAATGGAAAATCTTAGATAAATATATAAAATTTTATTGATAATAGATTATATTTTGGCTTTCAATTTTTTATATTACATATAATAAAACTCTATATACTGTATATTAAGTTAATTTTATATAACTTGATTTAAAAATCTTTATTATTACTTTTTATTTTTTTTATTATAAAAAAATGATAATTTAATAATATACTGTATATTATATTTTTAAGTAAACTAATTCATAACTTGTTAAATATTTGTCTAATTATTTTTTATCCTAATATCAATACTTACCAAAATATAAATGTAATAAAAATACTTTTTTTTTTTTGAATCCATAGTCAAGTCAGTATAGCTTATCTTTATTGTATATATAAAAAATATTTACAAAATGTTTTAACTTTTATATACTAACTCATCTGTTATTGAAAAACTATTTCTCTAGATACAATTTAGGGAATAATATTTTATTTTTTTACTGACTTAGATAAATTCTCTAATTAATAAAATTATTGCTTACAGATTATTACTATAAATTATTCTAAATTTAGACTGCAATTAAAAACCAAACCATTTTCTTCTATAACAAATTCAATTCTTAATAATTTCTATATACTTCATTCTTTTTTTTCTTTCAGAAATTTCTTGCCCTGGGTTTTTTATAAATATAGGTTCTTATTTCTGTTCTTTATCAGGAAATTTTTTTGACAAAGATCTCTGGAGATTTTTGGACATAAAATTTTGAAAGCACTCTGTCATTATTAGAAGTCTTCAGAGCAGAGATTTATATATAGAACTCCAGAGATTTTTGAATATTTTAAATTATAATAAATTAATTTCACATTATTATTAAAATATTTATTTTTAAAAATTTATTTATTGAAAATTACTTTTTTTTATATATTTTTATTAATCATTTACATTTGTATTACTTATTGTCAAAATAGACCTTTTCATTTCTATATTTTCTGGTTGTAATCTCAAATCATTTTCATTATTTTCTACTTTCTCTGAAGTACTTTGAATTTCAATATCTTCCTGCTCATATATTTCTTGATCTTTATTGTGTGAATTGCCTTCTGTAAATCTGATTTTCTTTTTAATTTTTTTCTAAAATAAATTATTAATAAATAAATAATTCTATAATACTTAAAAGAATTTTAAAACTTACCTTACTTTTTTTATTTTGTTTTTAATTAATGTTCATTAATTAAAATACTTTCATTACTTGGATTTAGAATCATTTGGCATATTGCAATAACAAATGCAACTTGTTTCTTAGAGACATTATTTTTTGACCAGACTTTTTTGAGAATGTGTATTATTATACTTTGGTTTTCCTTCCTAGGACAAATATGAAGATTTTTGAAGCACTTTCAGGTTTTTCGCGAATTTTTTCAGGCCGTAATTTCGGTAACAGTTGCATTTGTATTGATTGTATCCAAGAAGTTTTTACCAAAGACTAAAAACATGAAATCCCAGATTTTCAAAACCATGGTCTCTCGAAGTGATCTGTATTGTCTCACAAGCTATTAAATAAATAATATTATTAATAAATTTATTTATATTATTAATAACTGCAATAATTATTGCTTGGTGAATATATTTTTCATAATATGTTTTTCAATGTTTTCTTGTAAGGCCTTCGAAGAACTTTGAATGTTCTTGCTGAAAATATTTCTTTATATATTGACAAAAATCTTCAGATCTATGTATATTTTTTCAAAAAAAACTTTTTTCACAATACTTTTGACCACATGCATTATAGAATCCAAAATGTTATTGAAGTTCTTTAAAAATTAAAATTAAATTTTATTTCGATAAAATTCTATTCAGTAATTAAATATTGATTCATGTGAATTTCATTTTCTAGGTGGGTAACCTTATTTTTTATGGCTTTTTTATGTTTTAATAACTGATCAATTTTTTATAAAGACTTTTGTGGGACTCCAAAAGCCTCTTGATTACTATTTTTTTTTAAAAAAATCCTCTGTCAATCTAGGTATGTATGCTTTATTAAACATGTATATATTTTACATTAAAGATGTATTGCTAAAGTCAAGTCTCTATCTAACTTACTTGTCTCTATTTTAAGAATTATTAAAACTCTAAATACAACTTTGGAAGTGATTTATTGCTCTATTAGCAGTTCAGATAAAGACCCTTCCAACTGTTAACTTCATTGCCTGCAGGTCACTACTGCAGATCACTCTGTGAGGTTCTGACAAAACTTAAAATCCAACTATTTCATCCTATACTCTACTCTTCTTGTTAAAATTTCTCGAAGGCTTTCATCTTCAAGGTTTCTTTCTTCAGGTAGTGGATTTCTTTTCTTCAAGGATGTAGTTTTCTGACCTGATAGACAAGGTCTTTTTATCTTATCTTATTTACTAATTTCTTATGTTTGTTCCCATTCAATTATCTTTTCACATTTCTTGTTTCAGACTTTTTTTCAGATTTGATTGCAGACTCCTTTTTGTATTTTTAATATCCACTTTTTTGCTATTCTTCCTATACATTTACCATGACATTTTAGATCTGCTACTTCTAAGATAAGGTTAGTTCTTATAAGGCCAGTACAGAAATTTAGTATATTTTGACTTGTTCCAGAAGTCTGTTTTATTACTTTAGTGATTCACTTGTTAAACTTTCCTATTTCTTCATGGTCATCAATACTTAGCCTGGAATTTTTTTCTTTAGCCTCTCTCTTTCTTTCCCACAATAGTTCTTTGAAGTTTCTAATGATTCTATCTACTTCTTTGTTCTATGCCTCTTGTAGTTGATCTTTATATGCTGAATATTCTAGCAAGAGTTCTAGAGTTTCATCTTGTTGACTACATGCAATACATTTCACTTGCTTATATAGATCTGGTTTTCTTACAACCAACTTACTTAAGGTGTGTAGTTCATCATTGATTAGTTTAATAAGAAAGCTTCTTTATTAAGATTGTTTAAAAGATGTGTCTCATGTGTATCCATTCTTAACCCTTTTCCATATTAGGTTCCATGTGTGAGCTTGGTATTCTGAAATCTGATGACTCTATTTTTTCTCTATTCTGTTTTGTTGTGTCTACTGGTAGGCTGTTGTTTTATTGTTAATATTCTTGAGAAACTATCTAATTAAATCATCTAGAGTTGTCCCTTACCACTCAATTTCAGTTATAATTTTGTGTGAAGTAAGATCTTTCGATTCAATTGGTAGAAATTTTAGAGCTTCCTTAGCTAAGGCATCTGCTTCTTCATTATACAGATCATTTGAATGTACCTTGATTTTTGTGAGCTTTAAATCTATATCTTTCTTTTTTACTAGCTCTACTATATATGCCCATAGGGACCAATTTTTTTCTTTAAGCCATTTCTTGTATATCTTTTTTGGATCTTCTTTTTCTAAGAATTTCCACTTGAAAATACATACTGGACTATCTATAAAGATCTCTATCTTGCTTTCAATTGGGACTACCAGGAGTATTATTATAATTGCTATCAATTTTGCTCTTGTAAATGAGGGCCAATTGTTTACTCCTGTTTGGAACTTGCTTTTCTTTTCTTCTTTTCCTATTTAGATCCAGACTGCTCCCATCTTTATATTTTCTTTTCCATGATTAGTAAGCAATCCATTAGAATAGAAAATTAGTTTTTCTTTAGATCCAAGATTACATTGGAATATATCTATTAGGTGGTCTTGATATGTTCCTTCTCTAATATATTCTTTGATAATAGCTTATTCCCAGATTTCAATATTCACATGATTTACTCTATTATTTTGAATCTTTAAAGGGCCTTGATTATAAATCACTTCTTTGATACTTTTTTCAAGTGCTGACTTGAGGTTGGGGATTTTTAGGTCTCGTATTCTTCTGGTAGACTTTCTTGTATTGAGATATGGTATTATATTTATTTCTTCTATTTTCTTTCAAGAATACAGTCACTATTTAAAGTTGTGCCTTCTGAATATCCCAGACATTTTTGTATGTTGATCTTCTGATCATTGTTGGAGTTATGACTGGTAAAGTGCTCTATTATTGCTATATTTTCCTTTTTTTCTCATTTTAATTTCCTTCAAGTTACTTGATTTCTTTTATTTCTCATTACTATCCACAATTTTTTCCACTTGTCTCGATTAGAATCTATTGAGTATTCTGGTTTTTATTTTGTATAATTTTCTCTTTCAAATCCTATGAGCTGCTTTAGTTGTTCTTCTGGAAGATTTTTGGCTATAATTTGAAGTATTCTGGTATAGGTCCTTTGCTTATGTCTTGTAGGAGCTGAAGCATTCACCAGTCTCTTATTTTTATAGTTTCCTGATTGATAAGCTGATTCAGGTATATCAGCTGATTGTTTTTAAATGATGGTATGGCTTTTTTTATATTGTTCTGGTGCAAGATATTCTCCGATCCAAAAGTTTCCCTTTTTCCATTTAAAGATATCTTGTCATTTCCAACTATGAAATGTTATTTCCATATCTTTAGCAATTTTGATCACTTGAAATGGAAAGTTTCCTTTATCTATTAGATAGTTTAAGGATTTGCAGGTTAATAAATTGAGTGGTTCCCAATTTTTAATCTGTGCTTGTTTAAGTCTAATGATTGTTGTGATTCCTGCTGATCTGAGATCATTTAGTCTGTTGCAAAGTCCCCTTATCTGACTTTCTCTTTGTAACATTCAAACACTTTTCAAGTTGTGGATATTTGGATGATAGATTATGCTATTGGGCATTGATCTGCATAAATTACTCTTATTCTTGAAAAGTTTTCTATATGCTGTTGTTAAGGTGTTGCATATTTTCCAGGACAATATGCTATGTTGCATTCTAAATTTTATTTTAGATATTAAAACTCTATTTAGAATATAGAGGGCTTGTTTGTCTGTTATTTTTTTATGTTTAAGGACTCTTGTTATAATATTAACTTATTAAGCACTCATTCTTTAAACTCAATTGCAGTTTTTTGATTACCTATCCAGATTCCTAAAAATCTGACCTGTTCTGTTCTTTCAAGCTCTTTAACCACTTCTTCTTTAGTACCTGCCTTTACCTCTTCTGGATAGTAGTTAGGATTGTTAATGGCAACTAAGACTGATTTGTTACTATTTATTTAAGAATTGTTGGTTATATAAAAGATTCTTGCAGTTTTCAGAATCTTTTTCATATCTTCCGTTGATCTTGCTATCCATGTTGTGTTATCCATAAAGACTATAGCTGCATGCCTTAATTCTAACCTTTTTGTAGTTTGTTTTTTAAGATCAGGGTTCTATATAATTGACATTTTATATCCTCTTTGTATATAATTTGAGATTTACATAAAAGAGGATCATAGAAAATTCTTCATAGTAGGGATGAGATAGTTTCTCCTTAATCAATTCCATCTCCAGCTACTATTGATTCTGTAAAGTCATTTTTGAATATAACTTGAAATTCTCTATTTTGAAAAAAGTTCAGTATAATCTTCATGAAACCTTTTGGAGCTTTGATATTTTCCATTGTTTTTATCAGCATGTCTAGACTAATTGTATTTATGCTTTTGCAGTATCTTGAAAAGTATCCACAGTTCTTTTTTGTTCTTTCTGATATATTCACAGATATTGTTGAGAATCTGAATTGGTTCTGCTATATCTTCTCCTGGCAGTCCTGCATAATTCAGTCCTCTGAGAATATTATTGTTTTTGCAAATATTTCCCATTTTGTTGATGAAAATTTTGGGGAAACATTTTCTTGTCACTTCTAACAGTACAATAAGTCTAGTATTTAAAAGTTCGCAATCCCATGGTTTGAGTTTTGCTATTAAATATATGTGGCTTTATTTCCATTGTTTTGAAGTAACTTTTCATTTTAAGAAGTTATTTAGTATTCTTCTCAAGAAGTCTTTTCCTTCTTGACTTAACCTCTTCAGCATTCCATAGCTGATTTGAGATTTCCTAGAACTTTGTTGTTAAGAAGTGCTCTCAGTATTTCACCTAACTTTTCTTGTGAGATTGGCTCAAGTAGTTCATTGTACTATGATGTTTGGATATATTCTCTGACTTATATTCTTCTTTTCAATCTTTGGGTAAACTGTCATAGCTAGCTTTTCTTTTTTTGAAGGCTTCACAATGATACTTTCTTATTTCCTTTTTGATTTCATCTTTTTGAGTTGTAATATATTCCTTATTTTCTATCTTGATCTTAACTCTATTTAGCACTATTTTACTTTTAGTTCAGTTGGTTAGAGAGCTAACCATCCATTTTTTATTGTTTCTCAAGTCATCACATCTTTGTTCCAAAGCAGTCTTAATACTATCTCTTATTTTTTTCACTTCCAATCTTTGATAAATAAATTTAAGACCTTCTATAGTGTCTTAGATATCTTTTTTCAAAGATTTTCATGGTATATTAGAGATGTTATATTGAGTACAATAGTTCTCGATCTGATGATTTAGATTGTGAGTATTATAATGTTTTTCTATAGCTAAGCTGAGAGCCTATAGCTTATTTATTTCTTTTGATGTTTCTGCTTTATTGTAAGTTTTTTTAGTTGTAAGGCTTTTCTATAACTGATGAATTCAGTATTGTGCTTATAGTGCTTTTCTTCTGCTTGGGATGTTTTCTTAGTTGCTAGCTTGTTAAAGACTGCTTTACATAACAATTTTTCGAAGGTATCCCACAGTTTGTTTACTTGATCCTCCCTTTTATCTAGATTAGGTTCTTCTTGTAACAATGGTTTTAGTGATATTTTAAATTTATGGTCTACATTTTCACTAAACATTTACCATTGTGATGGAGATATATCCTTTATATCGATTTTTTTTGTATACTTGTAGGAGGTTGTGTGGTTCTACTTCTTATGAAAAGGTCTTTGTTATGTAAAGTTATTATGAGTATGGTGTAGTCACTGCCCATAATATCTTTCATATCTTGGTTATCAAATCGGAATAGTAAATAGTTTGTTAGACTATAAAAGATCTAAATATAGTCTATTTTACTACTACTTGTTAGGTTTCTTCTTGTTGGAGTTTTTTCTTTGCCTTCCCATGTACTTGTATATCTATAAAGTCCCATTTATCAAGAAAGTTGAATAATGAGATTTTAGGTCACCGTGGTAATCTAAAGCTTGCTTTTGAGAAGGATTTTCTATCTTCTGATGGGTTGTAGGCTGCATTAAAATCTCTCATTACTATCATATGAAAGCCTTGTCCATGTTTATTTTTAATGAAGCTAGTTATCTTGTTCTGTACCATTTTACATCTTGGTTTGTTTGAAGGAATATAGATCTGTATAATACAGATCTTTTTTTTTTTCATGAGCATATTGGTGGCAATAATATATTCTTTTTCTTTCTCTACTGATACAATCTTTTTTTCCAGATATCTTCTGATTAAGAAACTGACTCCTGCTTCAAATGGTGTGTCTTTATTGATGCTATGGAAGTGTTTATAGTCTTTTTGATTATTGAAAGTTCATTGTGCATTAGCTTCTATCAATTTTGTTTTGCATAACCCTAGTATGTCTATTCTTTGTTCTAGTATCTCTTCAACTAGGTTTTGCTGTTTTGTTTTATCTATAATTCCTCTAACATTGTGTGTACCCAATTTGATCACCTTTTTACCTACATCATCCTCTTTTTTGGTTTTTCCTATTAGTCTATATCTACTATTATTAAGAAATTTTTTCCATTCTTCTTGTAGAAATGTTGTGATATTTATATTTCTCTCCTCTTCTCTTCTGTAACTGCCTTTTAAAGTTTGTTTGTTGCTCAAATTTGTGGTTTTTGATAAGGAAGCAGTAGGCTGTTGCTCCTTTTGATTGCTATTAAGGACTATTGTATCTTTAGGGGTGGTTTGCTCCCTTATTACTGAGTCTTGATCTTCTGAAGCTGTTTGTCCCTCTAGGATATCTATTCTAGCATGTAGTCTTTCTAGATTGGCTAGAATATTCATTAAAAGATCTTGTGTGTTTTCTATTTCAGGTCTTCTATTGACTTCATAAGATATATTTCTATAGCTTCATTGATTTATAATTGATTTTCTATTGCTTTCTGTTGCAGGATATTCTTCTCTATTGTTTCTTTCATGCCTTATTCTATTGTTGCTTTGCTACCTGATCTGTCTCAAGTTTTTGAACCTATGATAACTTGCTGGATTAGAAATAGAATCTATTGATTCTGTGTCTGATTGTGAGTCAGGTGTTAATTCATTGTCTATTTATATATTTCTGGATTTGAATCTTATATTTATATCTTCATCTTTAGGATTCTGTCTTTTTGTTTTGGATGTGTGTTTGATATTCCATAAGAGATGATGTTCCTATAAGAAAATATATTGTTTGCATGCCTTGTTTCTTTCTTCTCTTGTTTTAAAGCAAATTATTGTAAAGTTACACTTCTTGAGTATATAGGGATCTTTGGATGTATAGCATGCCTTAGCTTGTGTACCATTCAATGCTCAAGCTATTATATTGGCGTATATTTTGTCAATACCTAGAAGTCTTGCTAAGTTGTTATTTCTTTCAATTAATATTTGATTGATTTCATTATTGCTAAGCTCAGACTTGGAAAATATAGCTCTTAACATTTCCATACTAATTAGAGTCATCCAAATTTCTTCAGGATTTAGGCTGGGATATTTGTACCATTTGATATAGGCTTTCACTCGTGGTTTTATATTCACCTCATAGATATGAATGTTTTGAACTTCTCCATATTTTTTTAGATGTGCTTTTATGAGCTTCTTGTTGTTTTTCTGATTCACGTCTACTAAACATACATGCCAGATAATAGTGTCTTCTTTGGTTTTGGATTCTTGAAAAACTTTTTAATCTAGATTTCTTTTTGTCTTTGTTTCTTGTAAGTGGTCAATGGAATTATATTTTGAATAGTAAAGTTGTCTTCCTTTTGATTAACTTCTTCAATATATTTTATAGCATCTTCTTTCTTTTGTATCCAAAAAACTAACCACTTATTTCCATTGATAAACTTTTTTCATAACAGGTTTTTTTTTTCTTATGGAAGTTTAAGAATATTACTTAGATATGCCTTAGTTTCATTTTTTGTTTTTCCTGGAATATTGACAGTCATAGCACCTAATCTATAATTTCCTTTTTTTTTTATGAAGTAAGGGTTTGTTGGTGATGCCATGTCTCTATTCCTAGTGATATAAGAGATATATTCACTAATGCATTGTTTTTTTATTGTTTTCTGAAGTTTTTGTAATTCTAGTTCTTTGATTTCCTATGCACATATTATTGTTACTTCATTGTCTATTGTTGATTCATTATCTATTTGTTCAATGATCTCCATTGGTTGTTGCCCTGGTTTATGTTGACTTTTAGAATTCTTGATAATTTCCATGAGCTTGTCTTCAATATAGGGTTGTAAAAGATCTTCTTTAATCTCTTTGCCTTGTTGCCAAAGATATGTGATATGTTGAGTTAGGATTCATTTTTTATGGAAAGTTGTCACATCTACTTCTAGTATCTTAGCTATGATACTATCAAGGATAGTATATGTTTCTAGTAACGAGGCTACTGGTCCACTGGATTCATTATTTCTTTGTTTTAGTAGTTATTGTAAAGCTCATAAAGTAGAGTATTCATCATGTTTTATTAAGAGATTGATTAACGTGTTTACTATATCCTCTTCTCTTTTACTGACAATTTATAATATACATTGTACTCTATTCATATTTGCTATTGATTTGGATTTATTGAAATAATGTGATTGCTTGTTTATATTTGTCAGTTATTCTATTTTTGAATTATGGATAAAACTTTCTGAGTTGTTGTTATTTATATTTTTGATTAGGTAATATAGAAAAATCTTGTTGTATTGTTTTGATTTATTTGTTTGTTAATATTGAAGATTCTATTCAAATTTTACAAGTTGTTATCATATTTGTATAGAATGTTGATTAACTTGTTTTGATCACAAGTTATATGTATATATGTGTGTTTTGTTTGTCACTTTTACATGTATATTTGTTTTGCTTGTCCACTTTTACGTGATCATGTTCACATAACAAGATAAAGGATAGGTATGTTGTTTATATGTATATGTATATTTAGACTGTCTTGTCCTTGAGAAGCTTTGATATCTTTTTGGACCTTTGAGTAACTAAAGTAACTTGATTTATCGAGTAAACTTAGTTGCTTTCTAGGTTCTTGCAGTGTCAAGAAAGGTATTAACCTGCACTGGCCTGGCTGTAAGCTGTATGAAGTTGATATTGGCTCCTTTTTTCTGATTATGAATCAATTTACAGATTTCTTTTCTTTCTCCTAAAAATTTAAAAAAAAAGAAGTAAATAAAAATAAGTAAAACAATATATACCTCTTTTCTTGATATTTCTGAAAGACTTGTTGTATGTGTGTTGCAAAAGCTTGATAGCTTGGTTTGAAAGATATGTTGTTTTTCTTGTGTGTTTGACCAGGTTTTCTTTTTCAAAAAAATTATTAAAAAAAGAAAATTTTTAAGAAAAAGAAGAATCAGCGAAAAGAGTTTTTTAAAGCCTCTTGATTACTATATTAGAAATCAAATATATAAATTAAATGGTTATATCTTTTTTAATATATCTAAAGATTCTTCAAGCAACCTCCTAGTAGATGAATATTTTAGAATATAACTAGGGGATTTTAATTACTTCCAGGGTAGCTCTGTTTCTATTTTGGCTTGAGATGTTGGTCTTCATTCTTTAGCTTGACCTGGGGTACTGGGAGTACTCTTGGGCTTTTTGAAGGGTTTCAAAGTATCCTTTTTATCAGAGCTTGAACCTGAAATTATTTGTTGAAACATGTTATGTATTTTTTTTCTTTTATTTGATATTAATAAAAAAAAAGAACTTTAAAGGCCTTATATAACACAAATCCCAAAACACTATGTCATATTATAATCATATGCAATCTTCATCACCTTTTGAAAATTACTTTATAGAAATAATATTGAAATAATATGGCAAAATTATAATAACTTATAAATTAAATAGTTTTTTTTTTTTTTTTTTTAACTCACAGTCAGATTAGTATGACATGTTTTTATTGTATATATATAAGAATATTTACAAGATATTTTGACTTTTACATACTAACTTATCCATTATCAAAAAACTATTTCTCTAGATACAACTTAGGGAATAATGTTTCACTTCTTTACTAACTTGGATAAATCCTCTAATTAATAAAATCATTGTCTACAGATCATTACTGTAGATCATTCTAAATTCTATCTGCAGTTAAAAACTGAACTATTTAGTACCATAATAGATCCAATCCTTAATAATTTCTATATGATTCTTTCCCTCCTCTCTTTCAAAACTTTCTCCTTTATACATTCTAAGGATATTAAAGATTCTTTTTATTTGTGTATAGTCTATGCATTTGATCTGTAACCAGGTCTTTTAGATCTTTTATCCTTTTCAATAATATTCTGCTTCTTTTTCCACTTAATACTTTAATGCAATGATTGTTTCAGATATTCTCTTTGAAGTTTTTTCTTATTTTATAACAAAGCTTATTGATTATGCTTTGTGTAATTGCTGGAGGAATTTTGAGTTGTGCTTTGAGATAATTCTTTAAAGAGGTCGTTTTCTTTTCTTCTATGTATCCATAAATAATGTTAAAAAGGCTTTTATCAGATTGCTTGATTTTATCTAACCATTTATTTGTCCAATTATTAGTTGTAGTGTGAACTTTTTTCTTGTTTTTAATTTCTTTATAGATATAGTGATTAATTTTCTCTTTTGCTTTCTGCCATATATCTTCTCTGGCTTTTTTGATAGCTGGACATTTGAAAAAGTGTTCTAATATCTCTTCTTGAAGTTCACATATTGGGCAAGTTATTATAGTATAAATATCTGATCTCCTTTTTTTAAGTATCTGCAGTACTGGAAGTTCATTGTAGGTTAAGTTAGTTAGAAAGCTTTTGTCTTTATTAGCTTTGAAGGAGATATTGAAGGTGTTGGATGGATTGAATTGATTTCAGAAGGTTGACCAATTTATTATTTTATCTTTTTGGATTCACAATTCTTGAATCCTTTTCTATACTATCTAGTCTTTCCCAATTCTTTTTCTGTTAAATGGTTTAAAAATTCTCTAATACTAATCTCTATTGTATATTTGTTTCATATAGCTATTGTAAGAACTTTTCCTAACTCTGGTAGTTGATTCCAGATTATTGGATTCTCATATCTAGTTTGTTTAGCAAGTAAATCTACCTAATTATTGAATTTGTTGGTTCCATGAGCCTTAACCTTTATAATTTCCAAGGTAAGATCTTTCTTTTTTACTAGATCTTTGATCTTACTCCATATTGACCAATTGGTAGTTTTTGTCTATCTTCTAATTGATATTTCTATTTGTGAATTGATGAACTTTCATATCTTAACTGTAATATTATAATCAGTGAAAATTAAGACCTTTGTGTTTCGAGGAGCAGTGAATAGTGCAGTAAGGATGGCCAATAATTCTGCCCTAACCACTGATAGCCATGTTGATGTCCCTGTTGAAAATTGTTTTTCAACTTTGCTATTCTCTATTAAAACCCAAGCAAATCCTATTTCAAGTTCAACATCTTTTGTTTATTTTTTATAGGAGCCATTTGTATAAAAAGTGAACTGATTAGCCATGCTACTTCTATTGTATTGCAGAATATCTGTAAGTTCTTCTATATGTTCATCTAATTGAATGACTTGTCTTATTAGTACGACTTCCTAGCTTTCTACTTGAATTTTCACTTCTATAGGTCTAAAAATAGGTAAAGTTAATATTTGTTGCTTTGTAGTTATTTGCCAGTCTGTGGGATTGCCTGATAGAAGAACTTGTTTTCCTTTTCTCAGATTTTCATGTCTATTTAGTTATGGGAAGAGACGAATTTGTGATGAAACTACTTTTAAGGCTTGAGATAATCTATCTGATTGAAATAGGGTATAGTTTTTAATAGGATTATATAATAACTGATATGGGATAAACTTGATTTTGTTATTTGAGAATGATATTTTTCCTAACATATTAGTTAAAAAGCTAGAGTAAACTGCCCGGTATATTTTTCTCTTATCTAGATATGCTGGAAATGGTTGGTTTATATATTGTAGTCTGTCCAATCTAGTCAATATAATGATTTTCTTAAGTGATCTTGATTATCTGTCACTTTTTCATAAATCTTTTTGTATTAAGAGAGGACTGGTCCTTTGTACTTGCTAAAGAAAATCTAAATTGCTTTCTATTTCTTGAGTGTCATTATATTATATTGATAATTTAATCCAGAAACATGATTTTATGCTTACGTAGTGATGAATGGCTTTTTCATATTCTCTATCATTTTGTAGAATTGACTTGATAGATACATTAGAAAATTTTCAGAAAAATCTCCGGAAATCTTCGAATAGCTTCAAAAATTATTATAATGGAAAAATTTTTATGATAAAAAACTCCAGAGTTTTTCATAATAAAAATTTTTAAAAATATTCAAAAATTTATAATTTATTAAAATAAATATTTATTTAATAAATATTCATTACTTTTATC
>CAJVPT010003992.1:0-14221 GCA_910592055.1 Acaulospora colombiana
AATAGACAAGAACTATAGATAATAATTAAAGAGAAATATAATTATTAATTAAGGTTAATAGTATGAAAATAAGTTAGTCACTTTGTGACAGTCTGTAAATTATTGTAGATTTACTTTAATTTTTCAATAAAGACAAGCCATCATAATATGATTGCAGGTTAAAAAAAAAATCTATTTTTATTAATTAGAAAATTTTTTTTGATATAGTTTATATAGATATAGATAAAATAATAATCAAGAAATTACATAAATATAATTAAGCCAGATTTTTGGATATTTTTTAAGAAGAAGATAAAAAACTGTGATGCTATTAAGTTGCTAAAAATAAAGATCAAACGGTTGAAATTATCAAAAATTTTCTTTTATAGTATTATATATTTGCATGAAACATAAGTTAAAGTATAATATATTGGAAGCAGTAATATATGTTTAAGATATATTAATATATTATCTAACCTCTTAACTTACTTTTTTCCCTTTTATGAAAGTTATAGTATATAAAACTATTTTCTAATTACTATATCTCATCTCTAAAATTCTTATCTAATTAAATATATTACTTTTTTTTCCTTCCTTTTATAATATAGCATCAAAAGAAACTTCATGTACTCTTAAATCCGTGGCTTCTCAAGAAACCTGTCATATAGACTGTCTCATAGATAGGATATGTTTTATTGTAAACTCGGCTTAATGCAAATATTCTAGGTTATGCAAATCACTAAAGTTGGCAGGGTTTCGCTATCTAAAAAAACTTATGTCTAACCTAGCTACAAATAATATAAAAAAATAAGACTAAAATAAAAATTCCTTTTTAAGTTTTTTAATAGAATTAATATATTTTGAATATTACTGTATATAGATTTTAAAAACTGATGAACGCGGATTATTGCAAAAAGATTTTGGTAATTTGTGTCACCAAAAAAATTTTTATGTACACAATGCTCTATTTGTGAAACCTCGAGTGCAAACTCAATGTAAGCTCATTCGTTTGAAAATGGGTTTACCATGTGTGAAAGAATAAGAAATTAATAAAATGGGGAATGCATTTCGTAAAAATAAAGATAAAAAAGACAAACCACTAGTAGAATCAACGGTTCACTCTGATTTTCGGTATATCGATGGGAGGAGGTTTCATAATGTTGAAGATTCCAAGTATCCTCTTCCTAACGATAACGAAGAATTAGACCGGTTGCACTTACAACACTTCGTAATAAGACACGTTTTTCAAAGCAACTTTTCTGCACCAGTTGAACATATCTTAAGTAGCCGTGGTTCGAAGGTTCTTGACGTTGGGTAAGATAATACAAAATAATGCTTATTCTTTTCTAAAGGAAAATATGACCTGTGCAAGATAGCAATAATCTATTTTAACAAAGTTGTGGTGCAGGTTCCTGGATGTTTGAGATGGCAACCGACTATCCAATGACAGAAATTACGGGAATAGATATCTCTCCCATTCAACCTACTCATATTAGACCTCAAAATGTTACCTTTATACACGCGAATCTTTTAACCGGGTTGCCATTTGAAGACAATATTTTCGATTACGTGTTTCAACGTCTAATGTTTACCGCAATTCCCTCTGACGATTGGTCTAATACCATCATGGAATTAACTAGAGTTTTAAAACCCGGCGGTTACTTAGAGGTGCCGTTATTTACTAATTTATTTGAAGGACCACATTTGCCAACATTATTATTTACAATGTCACCGTTATTACTCTCAAGTTATCAGAAATTGGCCCGAACTGTAGGATGGGCCCTGTCTCGGCAAAAATTCTTGGTGCCGGTAAATAAAATATCCAAAATTAAAAATTACATACCCTCGACTATTTACAACGATTAATTTTAATATAAATAGTTAGTGAATTACTCGCAAGGCAGGGTCTTGATTTAGAAATAGCTTACAAGTTACGGTCGTTAATTGAGCAAAATGGTCAATTTGATGATATCAATGAAGAAAGAAATATATTGCCATGCAGCTCCGAGTATGGAAAATTAGCTCAAGCGGTAAATAGTTGATTTGATTAATTTATTATCGTCATAATTTCTCGCAATGCTAATTCACAATTCTCAGGTCATTGAAAATATACGGACTGGGATATGCAATGCAAAATCCTTTATCTTGCCGATTATGAATGTAACTTCCGAAGAGTTTGATAAAATGCTAAATGTGATGGCCAAGGAGTTGAACGACTATAATAGTTATCATGATATAATTCGCGTTTACGCACGTAAAAAGGAAAATGACGAGTTTTAAAAATGATTTATTTACTCGTGCTGCATGTTTATTAGTGTACTTTAGATTTTTATTATCTAAGTTATAAGCCAAATTATGATCATTCATAAGCTTGCCAATTAAAACTAATTTAATGGTAATAAAAAGGTGGATATGCAATAATTGTGTTTGTAACAATTGGTTGAACTAATAAACTTTTGTGTGCACATTCCCGTCACTGGCCGATGTAAATTTTTTAATAACCAGCATGCTAGTAATAAGATTTAATAAATTCATTTACTGTATCTATTTTAGATAACTTATTTTGTGAGAAATTTAATAATTTCACCGCATTTATGAATCAAATACTTTAATTTATTCCCGAGATTTTTGATAGAACTTTTGAAATCATGGAAGATATAGAGAATACAAACTTATTTATATTTATTTTTTAAGTTTATATATATATTTGAATTTTATTAATTCTATACTACTTTTTTCTAATAAATTTCAGAATCTAGAATTATTATTAAATAATAAAAATTGTTTCTTGCAAAATAATACAATTGTCTTGAATATTATAAAACTATTGTGAAATAGAATTAGTTTAAATAAATTCTTATCAAATTTAAAATTAATTTTAATATTAATTTAATATCTATTTTGTAAAGAGTAAAAACTTTAATAGTTTTTATATTAAAGCAGTAAAGTAAAAAAATCGATTATTCTCTTTACTTATTCTTTGTTCATATATAAAAAGATATTTACAAGAAGTTTGTTAACTTTTTAATTAAAAAATTTTTAATATTTTCTTTAAAACGACTTGAAAAATATTTCAAAAATAACTTTTTTTTTTTATTTACTGTTTTTTTTAAAAATAAAATTTTTAATAATTAAGAAAAATTAAAGATTTTTTATAGTAATGTGTGGAACTTTATAATTAAAAAATAATTCAAATCATAAAAAAAGCAAAATATTATATTTTAAATTGTATCTAGAAAAGATAAATTCAATAATAGATAAACTAATTTATAAAAGTCATTTAAAATTGTAATTATCTTTAATAATACACAATAAAAACAAGTTAAGACAATCTAATATTTGACTAAAAAAAAAAAGAAGATTTTTTTTATTATTAATAAAACAAGTTATAAAAAAATTTTTTTAAAATAAAAAACTTGATTTTTTTTTGTCAACTGATATTTACTTTTAAAACTTTTATTTTTAGTTTTTGAAATCATTAAAACAATTTTTTTTAATAATTAAATAAATAGGAAATAAATATAGTTATAAAAAATTCAAATTATCAGTTTTTAAGATTTAATAGCATGTATAATATATTTTATAGATTTGTTAACAAGTGCTATTAAATATATTAGAACTAAAATATACAATCTTTCAAGAAATTTATATTTGAGTAATTATTTTTGAAAGTAAATAAAAAATTTTTATAGTTCAAAATTATATCCTAAAAATAAAAATTCAAAATTATAATCTTTAAAATTATAATCCTAAAATTATAATTTAAAAAATTTTATATTCTTTATTTTTTATTATTATTTTTTAATTAAAATTATATTAGAAAAAAAAAAACTCTTTCCTGAAAAATTCCAAACCACTAAAAATTTCCTTATAAGGCAATTATACAAAAATAAACTCATCTCTGCTATCAAGTAGCCATAGTGAGGAAATATAACCTCCTCACGAAAAACCAGAAGTGTCAAGCAACTAACAACACTGAACTACAATGAAAACAAAATGACAAGAAACAGTGTAAGAATTATGAAACCCAAGGTGACAACTTCCACTACTCAGCTTAGACACACTCTACTTGACACAAGAACAGTGACCCAGAAGAAAACACCAGAAAGAGCGGAGAAGAAAAGAAAAGAGAAGGCATAGTTCTTTATACTAGACTGCGTAATGGAAACAGAGATGACAACTCAAACAACAGAACCCACAAGAGCTAGGGAGCAAACAAGACCATTGACCCCCATCACCATTACTACTATCAGCAATCCTAACTCTTCAATACAACCGGTCCAGAGCTTATTCTTAAATATTACCGAACAAGCAACTTTCAGTTATGAGGAAGAGTTTCAAGAGAACACACAAGAACCACTCAAAGACACGTAATATCTACAGATCAAGAGACCAGGAAAAGCCCTTATCGACCCAGACCTAGTTCCAGGGCAATCACAGAATGAGAAAATAAATTTTATCAAGAAAAAAATAGAGAAACTACACTTCCTGAAACATGTGCGATACGAATATCCAACCGGTTACCCAAAGATCATTGCCATTTTTGATGATCAGGAAGATTTACACAAGGCATGCGAGATCAACATCATAGACAATGAACTTGTCAAACTTAGAAGGATCATCCACCCAGGATCACACGAGAGCAAGTTCCGAACCATCAGAGTATGGGACATTCTACAACACTTCACCAAAACAGATCTAGCAGAGTTTTTCAACAATCAAATAAGTATCGATTACATAACCATGCAAAGAGTAGACCCCTTCCAATCAGCTAACATCACCTTTACAAACATGTCAGACTACGTGGAAATTAGTCGGGAGTGGTCAATTGGATGTGGATACTACTCATGTAGAATATTCCCCTTCTATAGAACACACGAAATCAAACAAGAAAGAGAACGTTTCAGCGCAACACTTACTCAACTACCCTCCAACACAGCAGCCTCGAATCTAGCAGTAATCATCACCAGTATAAAAGCAAAATCATGCTACATCCCTCAGGATAACAACAATCAGGCCAAAAGACTCGCCATTTTCACTTTTGAGATACAAGAAGATTTTCAAATAGCAAAGACAACTGTATCATTGATCAGAGAAGTACAGACACAATGGGTCAATCGTTAAACCAGACTATGTCCCACATGCAGCTCATCAGAACACAACTGGTCCTTATATTCAGAGAAACCAGAAGTCACACCACTCAGACAATATACCAACCGATCCAACAACCCAAGAACTCCACAAAGAACCAGATCCACGATCACATCAAACTATAGACTCAGGAGCCCTAACCACTTCAACAATCCCAGAAGCTATGCAAACATCGTCAAATATGGAGGTAACACCAACAACTATCCTGCAGAAGAAGACCTCTATGAACTACTCCTCTTCTTGCAAAACAAATTTCAGAAAATAAAAGTCTCACTCAGAGATCTAGATGAAAGGGTAGATGCCCTAGAACAGAAATATGCCAATAGATATCCAGAAAGTGTCAACGAACTAATGGAAGAACTGGAAGAGAATCCAGCAGACAAGACAAAAACAGGAACGACTTCAAACATCAACATCCAGGACATCAGAGCATCACAAGAAGCATATTAAAAACAACTCAACAAAATAAGCTCCACGATGGAAGAAGCAATTAACCTATTCAAACTTTCATAACCAGTAAGCTCATTAGGATCCAACTTATCACAATAAAATGACAGAACAAATATTAGTGAAAAATCCATTAGGGATAGAAGGATCAATTGACAACACATCTAGCACAATACTTCAATATCAAACTGAATCAATAAATATAGCAAATACCTTAAACACAGACAACAACATAAGCAACAGATGGAAGATGGGAACAATAAATGTCAGAGGTATCAATGAAGAGAATAAACAAATTGCACTTATAACCTTTACAAAAGAAGAACAATACAACATTATAGGGATCACAGAAACAAGGCTACCATATAGACAAAGGAAGAAAATGAATACGCAATATGGACAACAAGGGACACAGAATACCAAACAAGTATAGGAGTTGGAATAATCGTAAAAAAAAAATGGGCAACATATATAAATCTAGAACTTGGCAAGATAGAGTTATCTATATCGACATGGCTTTCAAGGCAAAAATTAAGTACAGAATAATCGTGATCTACAGCCCCTCAAACTCTATGCAAAGAAGAAATAAACACAACTTGGTTCAATGGCTAGAGCAAATCATTCAGGAAGCAACAAACAAAAATTTTTTCATAATGGTAATGGGAAACTTCAACGAAATAGCCGATAGTGAGCTAGACAGAACTACAAACAAAAAAAAGTCGGGCACACACAACAGAGAGATAATCAATACACTCATCACCTTTAACTTCACTGATACATACAGATACTTAAATCCATATACAAAGAGCTACATATACATCAGAAGCAAAAGTGTATATAACAGTAGACTGGACTACATATGGGTATCAAGACCAATGGCCCAACATATTACTAGCACATCACACACATCACTAATAACAACCATAGCTACTGACCACAAGATGGTTACAAACATTACCAGCATTCCGCACCAACACTGGAACAAAGTTGCAAACAGAAAAAACAACAACACAAAGCAAATTGATTATGAGAACTCATCCAACAAATAATGGAATGACTTCAAAAAGGTAGTGGGAAAAAAGGTCACACTACCCCCCTTACGCAAATCATACACATTGGAAGAGCTTTGGAACCATTTCAAAAATATACTGTTGAAAGCCAGCAAAAGACACCTCAAGAAATGAAGAAAGAGCAGGAATATCAAGACAACCCACACATCTAAATATAGAGACAGGATGAGGTTACACTCTTAATAGGAAAGACCTACAGAACATACAAAAGATACCTAAACAACAATACGCCAGATGCCATAATTGAGGAAAAGTTAGTAAGGATGATAGGAGCTATAAACAAAAATGGAGAAAGAATAAATAACCCACCAACTAATAGATACAACACCTCCAATACTCACATTCAACAGTACCTCTGGCTAAAAGAATTATAGGAACTCTGGAAGATAGAAAACAAGATAGCTCAACTAGCAATAAAAAGGAAGAAAACAAATATAATCAATGATAAAATAGAAAAGCATTTCAAACTCTTACAAGATCAACCAAGAAGAATGATAAATAGTATACTAGATAGGTCCCACAAGAGGATAAACACAAGCAAACTGATTGAACACACAGGAACAGAGGAGACTACGATTATCACAGACCCAAATGAAATCAAAACCAAAGTCAGGCACCACTTCAAGGAATGGACTCGACACAAGAAGACAGCAGACCTGCACACCTATCCAAACTGGCTCAACAGATATGCACCAATTGAACATATCAACCCAGAATGGTATTTCCAGTGCACAACCAGGATCAATACCCAAGAAATCAAAGAAGTAATCCAAGCAAAAAACAAACACAGCATACCAGAACCTACAAAAATACCATACATCATATTAAGGAATCTAGGGCCTAAGGGTCTCAAGCTTTTAGAAACAATCTACAATCAGATCATAGAAACAGAAAAAGTTCTAGAGAAGTGGAAACAAGAAGAAATTTACCCAATTCCTAAACCTAAAGACTGGATGGGGGACATTAACATCATGCGACCAATCACTCTCCTAGAAACAACAAGGAAAGTTTTTATGTTCATACTCAACAACAGAATAGCAGCAACACTGAATCAACATCACATAACATCAAGGAGTAACTTGGCAGGACTTCCAAGTAGTAGCACGCAACAGCCAATACACATAATGAATAATCTCCTGGAAGAAGCAAGAGAAACAGGGAAAGAGGCGTGGATCTTCAGCCAAGATATAAGTAAGGCATACGACTCAATAAACAAAGACATGATAATACTGGCACTGAAACAAATCAAACTTCCAGAAAAAATTATCAACATCCTAGAAGATATCCTAACAAATAGACACAATAGAGTTATCATAGCATATGGGTATATAGAAGAATACAAAGTTCAAGATGGGATCGATCAAGGAGACACTATATCTCCACTCTTGTGAAGAATCTTCTATGATCCCCTGATACAAGAAATAGAGAACAAAAAAATGGGTTATGTAATGAAAGTGACATGGAGCTCCAACCTTGCTAGGAATGAAAACAACAAAATATTTCAACACTCTAGATCACAAATGATCACAGCAACAGCATATATGGATGACACCATCTGGTATGCCCCAAACAGATCTAACATGCAAAGTATCCTGAATACAGTATCAGAATTCCTCTACATCAATAACATACAGGTGAACGGAGACAAGTCATCACTCATTTGTATCAATGCAAACCAAGACGACTGGGTACAAGGAGTCACACTGGCAGGAACCAAGGTTATATCCTGAAGAAAAATGAAACGGCTTGCATCCTAGGAGTATGGATATCAGAGGATGGGAAAAAACAACATCAAAAATAACTTATCTGGAAAAAAATTAACAACACAATAAACCTCATTAGATAGAAAAGAATTACAGATAAACAGGCATGATACATAATCAATCACATATTATACTTATCAGTTGAGTACCTTCTCAATGACTTGGCCCTATCTGAACAAGAATGCAACCGACTCAACAGCAAGATAGTTAAAACCTTCAAACACAAAATGAATTTGCTCAGGACAGCCCCTAATACTATTATTCACGCAGACTTTGGATACAAACTTTTCAACATGTGGGATAGACAGGTCATGTTGCATGGAAACAACTGGAAGAAAAGAATCAACGGATCAGACATATGTAGTAAAACAGCATGGATTAAACTGCAACAACTTCAGAATCGATACTGATCAAATGTATCAATTCTAGAGGATAAATACTCATTCTGGATCAAAAAATGACAGAATCTCACAAATGACATTCTCAACATGCTCAAAGTTCAGGGTATTACTTTTGAGATGACAAACCATACAACAATCTGCACTGCACTTAGTGGTGGAAAGACAGCAATCAAAGATATCACCTCAAGCAAATAGTATGACCAAAACAGACAAGCTCTGAGAAAAAGGGAATCCTATTCAAGGAACAGCTCATGAACGATGATCTATCAAGACCCCTCACATGGCAACAACTCAGGACAAGGAAAAGAAGACAAGGCAGGACTCCTGGATGGTTTCAAGACTTACAACAAATCATATGTATAGACCCAAACCAGAACTCTTATACAAACATAGTGGAATCTCCTACTAGTGACACTAACAATAGCTTTCGCAGCAACACCCCAGTTCTCTCACCACAAACACAGACAATAATTAAGCGGATAGCCACAGAATCAGATAGCAAAATTGCAATCTACAAAAAAAGAAGAATAACAGATTCAGATAAAATCATAGCCAACCACATGATCTCATTACCATCAACATTCCCTCTTTTCAAATGCAAAGGATGTAAAAAAAACAATCAACAACTGAGAAGCCAATACAAGGAACAAGGGCAATGTATTGCAGTGCTAATAAGGGCAAGAACAGTAAATGTGATAGTAGATAAAAGTTCAAAATCAGCTGATCCCCAGAAAGATCAACCAACAAAACAGCAACACATGACAAACAGGCTATGCTTTACTCCCAAGAGAATTAAGAAAGCACTGCGAGAAAGAATTGCAGAATCAATAACTCCAAGAACAATACCACAGCTCCACATGGATCCACTCTCAGAGATGATGCATCTAATACACAGTAGATTAATGGGATATTCAAAACTTATAGATCAGCTTTTAACCATAGCAAAAGACCTGAGTGAACTAAATGATTTACAGATATACACGAATGGCTCTTTGATTAGACATCCAGAAAGAAGTATAATGGGACTAGGCTGGATCATAATTACCAAAGAAGGAAAACAAGTAGCAGAATTTCAAGCAGAAACATATGATACCCCTTCATCCACAAGAGTAGAACTAATGGCTATTATGATTACAATAAGCACCATTAGCACCAACAAAACAATCACAATCATCACAGATAGTCAGGTAGCAATCAACATACTAGGAGAGCCTCCAACACAGAGGAGATACCGAAGAAACACACATCAGCCAAATCAAATCCTCTATAGCATCATTAGGGACTTGACAAAAATGAAAAAACTTATAATCATCTGGGCAAAAGTCAAGAGGCACTCTGTCATCCCAGGCAATGAAAAGGTAGACCAGCTGATATTGACGAACCTAACAGATAAACCCAAACACACCATAACAATAAATACAAAAACTTCTACATCAACAAACATACTTATCAGATGGAACCAAAAACAATATGATATCGAAATCAAGCCCTTAACGAGACAAATTCTTAAAAACAAATAGGCAAGTAAATGGCAAACACTACAAAGAAACCAGAATTGGCTGAACCAGAAGAAATCTCGAGAAATCCACTGGTCTATGACTTTGGAGCTCCTAATACCAACAGCGATCACAACATCATCAACTAATACAAGAGACCATACGGACTGATCATTCAGAATTAAAACAAAGATGGAAGAACTACCTACCATAGACAAACTAAACGAAAGACGTCCTGATATTTATCCCAATGATAAATGCAAAATTTGCAAACAGCATAAAGAAACAAATGACCATATCTTTCAATGTGGCACAACACCAACAAGACTTCAAGAAGAGCTCATACAGGCCTTGACAGAGGAATGCACAGCAAGAGTGGAAGGTAAACAAACAGAACCAATTCAAAACAAATGGAAAAGAATACTAATAATACAGGAACACAAGGAAAACAGTAATACAGGGCACCAAATTGAATAGAAGGATACAGTTAAAGGAGTCATAACACATGGCATGATACAAATAGCAGAGACCATAACAAAAGACAGATCCAGAGCACTGGAAGCAATTCGAGAAGCAATACACAAGTTCTGGCAAGCCAAACGAGAAGCTTGAAAACTTAGATGCTACATCACAATAGAATGGAAAAAAAGCCAAAACATAAACAAAAAACTTAAACACCAGAAGAAGCGAGCTAACAGTAAAACAGACAAGCAACTAACTATATCACGAAGCCCAGACTCACCAATAACACAGGCCATCAGAAGCTTTGAGGCTGATCCAGAACCAAAACAGGCCCAAATCGATCTTAAGAAACACTTAAAGAATAAGTTCGGGGAATAAAAAGAGTGTTTATCAAAATAGTATTGAATAAGATCAAAGTTAAAAATAAAAGATCTGAATATATCATGACCAAAAAGAGTGAAAATGAGAAATAAGTTAAAAGATATTATCAGAAAACCTTTAGAAAGTGAGAAGTCAACTTTAATAATTTTACTAATTACTGGAAAGAAGAATATAATCCCAAGAACTATATCAAGATATGGTGATACATAGACCTTTTAGATCCTATTTCACAAGAAGAATTGAGTAAAACACTCTGAATGCTTTCTAATAACAAAGCTCTAGGAAAATTGCAAATTAGCTATGAAATATTAAAAAGGCTAGGTCAAGATAAAAAAGAATAGTTAAGAAAAATGTTAAACATTTTTTCAAAATAACAAACAACACTAATGGTTGAAAACAAAACTATATTTATTCAATAGTAAAACCAAAGTCATGGAAATGTAATTTCCTAAATATAAGACCTATTGTATTACTAGAAGTTACAAAAAAATGTTTCACAAAAATAAACTAGAAACCACCTGCAAGCTTAACAATATTCTAAGAGGTCCTAACTTTGTGAAGCTACCAAGAAAAAGTATTGAGAAATGATTCAAATTCTTAACAATATTTGTGAAAATACAAGAGAAAATAAGAAGAAGTTGTGAATATTTTTTCAAGATACAGCCAAGACCTGCGATACAATTAGCATAGATATATTAACAAGAGCAATAAAAAGGATCAAACTTTCAGAAGGATTTATTAAAATTATAATAGGCCTGTTTCAGAATAGAGAATTTAGAATTATAATCAAAAATAGATTCACAAGATTAATAATAGCTAAATATGGAATTGACTAAGAAAAAACTATTTCACCTCTAATATAAAGAATTTTCTATAATCCTTTGTTATATAAAATTTAAAATAATGAAACAAAAAGATATAAAATATCAATTATCTAGGATCTAAGTCTAAAAGGAGAAGAAGTTAACAAAAAATTGAAATCTAGGCATATAGCTATCACTTTTATGGATAACACTACATGAATAGTAAAATCTAAAGAAGATATGGAAAAGATTTTAAAAGAAGCAAGAATCTTTTATAGAGTCAAAGATTCTCAAATTAATAGTAACAAATTAGTACTAGTTACTATTAATAATTCTAATTACTATCTAGAAGAAGTTAAAACAGGAATTAATAGTAAAACAGTTAGAGAGTTAGATAGAACTGAATATACAAGATTTCTGAGGATCTGGACTAGTAATCAAAAGATAGCGGTTGAACTAAAAGAACAAATATTTAGAGAGATTAACATAATTACATGGGCTCTAAAAAATAAAAAATTGATCTATAAACAAATACTATATATTTTAAATAGGGTATTAATATCAAGTATAGAGTTCTGCATACAATATAGTATATTATTCTGAAAAATGTATAAAACTTTAACTATGAAATATATAAAACTTTTTAAAAACAAGAGTAACTTGTACAGATCTATACCTAAAAATGTAATACACCATTTAAAGATCTATAGCTTAAAGAGTATTTGGATACTACAAAAGGAAAGTCAAATAATAGGACCATGTAACAGACTAAATGATTCAGGACCAGCAGGACTTGCAACAATCATCAGAATCAAACAAGCACAAGTTAAATACTGAAAATCACCCAATCTATTTATTTGTAAGTCATTAGATCATATGTCAAGTAAAGTTAACTTTGCACTTCAAGTAATAAAGTTGGTCAAAGATATAGGGACAAGGTTTCAAAGCTAAAAATAGCAAAACATTTTTGAATGGGATAAAGATAACTGTTCAATCAAAGAATACCTATTACCAGATGAATACTGTATATGAAAGTCATACCATCTCTCGGAAATAATAAGCTAATATACATAAATTAGTTGATCATCCATGAAACTAAAGAATTAAAAAAATGACAATTGATCCAACTAATTTAGAAAACCAGTAAAGGGTTCATTCTAGAGTAATATATAGCAATAAAAAAGAATATACAAGAAAGAGAATCTGGATAGTTCATAAAATTATAAAAAGAAGACTGATTAAAATAAGATCCAATAATTATAAAGATAAATTTAGATTATGATAAAAGATAAATACTTTGGATAGTAACAAGTAATAGGTATAAAAAATAATATAGGAAAAGTTAATATTGGAAGACACCAAACAAGTAATACAAATAGAATACTTCAAGTTACTGAGTTTTCATATACTCAGAAGACCAGCCTAACAAAATGTTTAGGATATATAGAAGATAAAAATGTTAAGAGTCAATATATAATAGAAACAAAAAGAAATAGAATATATGAAGTTTCCTATCTAAACACAAGAAAATCTATAAGAAAAGCCCAGTAGTTAAATATTCCAAAGTTCTAAAATAGTTTTAAAAAGAATAATAGAAAAAACAATCCAAAATAATTACAAATCCAATTTAAACAATAAAGTAAGTCAAGTAAATATAAAAAAATTGGAGAGAGTAGATTATTAGAGATAATATAAAAGAAGGAATCTTATTTTTTGGTATGTAAGAGGCTTTCACTTTTGTTTGACTGAGTGATTCAGATATCAGTTCTATAGATCTTCTCTTCATTCTATATAGTCTTAAGGAGTGATACATTCTTTTTTTAAGTATTTGAGTTATTTCTTGATTATCTAGTTCTTTTTGAGCTATTACCAATCTTACCTGATTGACTTTAATCTTGAGTATCCAATGTTGTTCCAATTTGGCATGCTTATAATATGTAAAGAGATGGATTCTAAATCTTTTTTGATAAAAAGCCATATGATATTCATGAATATTAACTATTTTTTTATATTTTTCCATCATCTTTCTAATTGATTGTTTATTATATTTGTGTTCTATATCTATTAATATAATATACTTTGATCTGTTTTTTGCTGAAAGAAAGCTTTCTGGCTTGAATAATCTTTTATGTAGTGTTATGGATCACGTGGGTAATGCGATTTACGTGTAATAGTCTAGAATTCAAAAACTCAAAAGTCTGGCATGAAAGATTGAGTGTTGCAAGGTAAGAAACTATAGATAAGGCTCGGGTACTGATAAGGGAACTA
>CAJVPT010003993.1:0-14213 GCA_910592055.1 Acaulospora colombiana
GTTATTATTGAAAAAGGATATCCAGGATGCAATAGAGGGATTGAAATTTATCAGTCAAAAGATTGAAGTCAAAAAAACAAGATACACAATTAAGGTTGCTTTGGAACAATGATGTGATGACCTAAAATTCAATCAGAGAAGAATGGCAAGCTCCTTAACAAACAGAACAAGAAGCAAAATTGTGCTAGACAGAGTTAAGATCATACAGGATGGTACAGAATACATAACAACCAAAACAGATAAAATAGAGAAAGAACTAAGATAATACCATCTGAAGCATTTAAAAAAAGAAACTGAGTCAGAATAGAAAGAAAATCCTGAGAAGAATGTTAAATAACTTCTTGAGATGGGAGGTAACCCCCACTTGTTGGAAACAGAGCCATATATACTCCATAGCCAAACCAAAACTATGGAAGTGTGAGCTAATAAACACAAGACCAATAGTTCTGTTGGAAGTTACAAGAATGTGTTTCACAAAAATCCTTACTAATAGAATGAGAAATATCTGTAAAGTCAATAACATTCTCAAAGGTCTCAACTTTGCAGGTCTCCTTGGAGAAAGTACATCAGAACCAATCCAAATCCTCAACAACATCTGTGAAGATGCAAGAGAAAATAAAAAAAAACTATGTATACTTTTCCAAAATACTGCTAAAGCCTATAACACAATCAGTCTGAATATGTTAGTCAAAGCAATTAAAAAGATTAGAATACCAAAGGATTTTATCAAGATCATGCTGAGCCTATTTTAAGACATAGAATTTCAAGTCATCTTTGAAAATGACCTCACAGAACCCATAAAAGCAGGAGATGGCATCGATCAAGGGAAAACCATCTCACCATTGCTATGGTGAATATTCTATGATCCTTTATTTTGCAAGATTCAGAATGATAAAAAAAGGGGATACAAAATATCAGTTACCTGATCCAAATTTCAAAGGACAGACCATAAGAAGGCTAGAATCAAGACTCACGGTCATAGTTTTTATAGATAATATAACATGGATATAAGATCCAAAAGAATATGAAAGAAATTCTCGAAACTGCAAGAGTCTTCTACAAAGCCAATGATTTCCAAATCAATAGTAATAAATCAGTCCTAATTACTATTAACAATTCTAATTGCTATCTAAAAGAAGTTCAAGCTGATATAGAAAAAGAAGTGTTAAAGGAGCTCAGTAGGATAGAATATACAAGATTTCTAGAAATCTGGATCAACAATTAAAAAAATGTAGTTGAACTCAAAGAAAGGGTGCTAAAAGAGATCAATATAGTGACCAGAGCTCTTAAAAACAAGAAATTAATAGATAAACAAACTCTGTATATTCTAAACAAGATATTAATTCTAAGAATAGAATCTAGGATGCAGTATAGTATATTATCCTGGAAAATATGTAACACTCTAATGACATTATATAAAAAGCTTTTCAAAAACAAGAATACCCTATGTAGATCTATATCTAATAGTGTAATACATCACCCAAATATTTACAACCTGAAAAGCATCTGAATGCTCCAACAAAAAAGTCAAATAACAGGATTGTATAATAGACTAAATGATCCTGGTCTTGCAGAAATCACAACAATTATCTGACTCAAACAAGTGCAGATAAAGAATTGGGAACCACTTAACCTATTAACATGCAACTCTCTGAATCATCAATCAAATAAAGAAAACTTCACACTTCAAGTAATAAAGTTGACTAAAGACTTAGGAATAACCTTTCATAGTTGGACTGGCAAGAAATCTTCAAATAAAGCAAAGGAAATAGTTTAATTAATGAACACCTTATATTAGAAGAATATAGAAAAGCTATACCATTACTAAAAAACAATAAACTGCTATATGTAGACTAGCTAATCGATCATGCTACTAAAGAAATTAGGGATTGATGAATACTTCAACTACTTCTGAACACTAGTAAAGGTCCCATTCCCGAATAGTTCCAAGCTTTAATCAAATCTCTTCCAAGTAATAGAATAGGCCAACTCATAAGTATATGGAAAAGAGATTGAACAAAGTGGGAACCAAAATAAATTGCAATTAATCCAGATCATGACAAATGACAAAAACTATAGATAATTACAAAGGAAGTTGGGCATCACATAATTTGGGGAAAACTACAATAGACAAAAGTAGAATACAAAGTCAATGTCAAATACTTCAACTGCTGTAGTAATGATAATACTCAAATGACAATATTAACAAGGTGCCCAATATGCCCAAAGGATACAAAACAAGAAGAGGAATGTATACTTGAGAAAGATATGAAAGATATATATGAAGTTTCATATTTCAATACAAGAAAGTCAATCAGAAGAACTCAAAAATTAATAATCCCCTGCTTCAAGGCATTACTAGAAGGGACAATGGAAAAGGTTACTAACATGGATCCAAACTCTCAAACCTTAGCTTCAACCAATATAGTGAATCAGATACTGTAAATATCAAAAGATAGGAAGAGGTCATTATTAGAGACAATGTTATAGAAGGAGTATATTAGGACCATCTAATAGAAATAATTCAATATAACCTGGGATCCAATGTTAAAAAACTAATCTTCTATTCTGATGAATCACTCATTAATTATAGAAAGGAAGAAATTAAAATAGAAGCAGCATGGATCCAAATAGGAGATATAGGTAGAGAAAGTAGATTTCAGACAAGAGTAGACAGTTGGCCCTCCTCAACATGTACTGAACTTGTAGCAATTGTTACAATACTTCTGGTGGTTCCAGTGGATAGTGACATGGAAATTCATATAGATAGTCAGGCCTGTATTATCAAGTTAAAAACAATAGAAAGAAATAATCCAAAGTAAACTCACAAAAGATGGTTAAAGGAAAAAAACTGGTTCCTGTGGGTGCAAATATTAGAATTGATAAAGAAAAAGATCATAAACCTGCAACTTATCAAGGTTAAGGTACATTCCAATAATTCCTACAATGAAAAAGCAAATGTTCTAGCCAAAAAAGCTCTGAAACTCCCAGCAATAAAATAGAAAAAGCTGACCTCATACAAGATCATTACAGAAATTAGATAGCAAGAAAAGATGCTGAATGATCCAATAAGACAGTTTGTCAAAAAAGTAAACAATAAAACAACTGCCTTCCAGTAAACACAACAAAACAGAATCAAAAAAAGATGGAGCCATCAAATTATAGAATAGCAAGATCATACTTGGAACCTTGTATGGAAAAGGATGAAAGAAGAACACACCTGGAATACTTCCTTTAAACAATCGCAGTAAAAAAGCTTTCTCATAAAACTAATAAATGATGAGCTATCAACTCTGAACAAGCTGGCAACTAGAAGGCCTGATCTTTACAAACAAATAAAGTGTATTGCATGCAGCTAGCAAAGTAAAACTTTTGAACATTTACTAGAGTATCCAGTATACAAAAAATAATTACAGGAAGTATGGAATAAAGGACAATATGGGATCCTTAGAAACTTTAGAGGGCTCTTACAAGAAAGAAAAAAAGAAGCAAAAGAAAAACATGCAAGGTTGATTATCCATGACAAAGAAGAAATTGCCGAGGTAGATAAATGAATATCTAAACTGGTAAAACAGACCTCAAAAACCAGTCAAAACACTCTAAGCTTTTATACAGGGCTAGTAAGAAAAGACCTAATCCTAAAAATGTCAGATCTGAAATGCCATGGAAAAAGAATTAGTAATAAGGTAAGAAGATGGATGTTAAAGATGCAAAAAAGAGCGCAACCAAATAAGGAAAAGATATGGAACAAAAGATATGAGATGATAATTGAATGGGAATATTTACAGGGGATTTGTAAAGTAAAAAAAACCAACCAACCCTCAGGCATACACAGCTTAAAACCATCAGTCCCCAAAAGTAAAAATCCTCTACCAGAGAAAGGAACTCAAGAAAATAAAAGCCTGAAAGAAATTCTACTCAAAGATGTTACTTATGAAATAAAGTGGTTGGATTTTAAGCTTGGTCAAAACAATGAATAATGATTTGCAGTGGTAATCTGTGGGCAATAAAGTTAAAGATTGGAAGGGTATTTACCTAAATTATTAATGGAGTAATAAATCACTTTCGAAGTTACACTTAGAGTTTTGATATATTGAGACAAAACAGTGATGAGGGAGTTAGATAAAGTTTTAGCTTTAGTGAATTATTTAAAATATACAGTATACAAATGTTTAATAAAGTACACGTATCTAGCCTAATCTAGGGTTAAAAAAAAAAATAAGATAATTAATATAATGATTTAGTTTTGGATTTAGTTTTAGCATTTCATTTAATATGTACAACTTACAAATGTTTAATAAAGCATATATAACTAAGCTGACAGAGGGTTTAAAAAAAAAATAAGATAATTGATATAATAACAATAATGTAATATTAATTAAAGTTTTGCATCTAATATCTAGTTATAGTTTAAACATTATATTTATACAACATATAATAAAATTTTTTGGAATTATTTATTTATTTATTACTCATAAACTATTGTATAAAAATTAATAAAAAATATATAAAATAAAACTGAAAATCTAGAGATTTTATTAAATAAAATTAATAATTAATTCTTTCACCTTCCTTTTCAATTATTATTTTATTTCTTTCTTTCATTGAATCTATAAAAATTATTTAAATCTTATTTGAAATTTTATTCCATTCTTCTATCATAAATTGTTCTAATTCTAAAATATTTTTAGATAATCTAATTCTACATTTCTTTTAACAATAATTCAAAGATTTTCAATAGAATTTAAATTCAGACTATTAGAAGACCAATCTATAATTTTGAAAAAATTTTCATTAATAAATGTTTTAGTAATTTTACTTATATATTTTGGATAATTATTATATTGAAATAAAAATTATTTCAAATCAATTCAATAATTTCTAATTTATATTTTTGCAAAATATTAACATAAAATTTTATATTCATAATTTTTTTAAAACAAAAAAAAAAGTTCTTTCTTTTATATAAAATACTTTCTAAATAAAAATTTTAATATAATCTTTAGGTATTCTTCTGACTAGTCTTACATTTTTATACCATTGAGTAATAGTATTTTTGAATAGTATAAATACTATTTTATCAGAAAATGGAGTTTTTTTTCAATTATAATCAAGATATTTTTTTGATTAAATAATATGAGCTTCTTTATGAGCAGTAGTAAATATAGAAGTTTTAAAGATAGATTATTTTTATAATTCAAGCTTATTAAATGTCATAAAATTATTATATAAGATATCTTAGTATCCATATTTAATAATTTAATTACCAATGTTCTTATAAAAAGTCTTGAATTATAATATAAATATTGACCAATTGCTTTTAATACATGTGTAATAATATTTTTAGTCTAATCTTTACCAGATTTTCATGAATTATTTTCTTTAAAATTTAATTTTTTAAGATTGTAATAAATAGTTAATATACAGTAGTTATGTCAATTCTAGAATATATTTAATTTGCAGAAATAATTCTATTATTCCATAAATATAATATAGTTTAACATTTTATATATTTTTTAGAAAATAATATTGTAAAAATAAGTTTATAAAAAAAAAAAAATAAAACTAGTTGAGAAATTTAATGGTATATAGTATATAATAAAACTTTTTGAAAATTTTTAAAATATATATGCTGCTTATAAATTAATAAAAAATTATTCAAATTATTTAAAATTTTATAATATATTTTTTAAAGTATAAATATAAAAAAATATATAAAAAATATTAAAATTATTATGTAATTTATTTTTTAATTTTAATTTTAAATTTATAAACAAAAAACTTTATATACTGTATAAAAAAAAAGATTATAAAATTTTTTTCAAAAATAAAGTTTAAAAAATTTATTAAGTTATTTTATATAAAATCCAATTAATTTTGTTTTTTTAGTATAAAGAAAATATTTATAAAATTTTATATAAAATAAATTGTTCTTCATTTAATTATAAAAAGTAAAAAATTTTTTTTTATTTAACTGCAACTGGTATTAGATACGAACCTTTTATTAAGAATTATCTTAAACTTGGATCTGGGTCCTTTGGTATGATATCAATCATCTCTTACAAACTATACTGTATATCTCTATATATATGCAGATTAATGATAACCTATCACAGCTTGTCCTAGTTAAGCCTACATATCACTCCAAAAATGAGACAGACTCAACTAGAGGCCGGTGGTTGATAACAGTCAAAACAGTGCTATTAGTATAGTTAGCACATTTGTTTACAAAAGAACTTAATATTGATACTAACTTATACACTAGATTGAATCCACAAGGGTTATTTAATTACTCAGATACCCTGATAAAAAAGTAAAAATTTTTTATCAAATTTCTGTACTAATTTTATATAATAAAAATATGATAAAAATTTTTAATTAATTTTATAAATAATTTTTTTGGAATTTAAATAAAAAATTTAATATAATAATAATATAAAACTTATATTAATAGTATTAAGTAAACTTTATTCTTTAACTTTTAAAAAATATATACTTAAATTTTTATATTATTTGAATAATTTTTTATTAAGTTATAAATAAATAAAAAATTCCAAAAAGATTTGTTTTATTTTTTTTTTTTTAACCTATGGTCAAGCTAATATTATATACTGTATTTATTAATCATTAAGAAAACTAATAAAAATATATAGGACAATTGCATTATGGCTAAACTAAAAGACTCGTATTGACACACTCATCAATAACTTCCAATTTTCAAAAGAATTTCAGTCTCTAAGTGCAACCTTGGGAACAATATTTTACTCTGAACTAAGTTTTGGATGAAAATCTCCCTAACTTATCCATAATTGTTAATATATTATTATTACTTATTATCCTTCAAAGAACTAAATTCAAGAAACTACAAAAGGGGAAAGAAAAAATAAAAGGAAAGAAAAAATATCTAAAAATATGTAAATATACTATATAAAAATAAAAAAAAAATTAAAAATACTTCATATCTTTCAAAAAACTTCTGTTAAAAACTTTTTCTTATTAGGAGTCAACCCTTCTGGGATATTCTTCTTCTTCTTGATCACTTGAGGAACTTATCCATTCATGCTCTTGATTATTTTCTTGTAACTATCTGAGATACTTATCATCTACTTGGATCCAATATTTTGTTCAATGCTTCCTTTCTTTCAGTTTTGATTTTGTATTCACTTGTGCATAAAAGACAATTAATGATAGATCCCAAGTTCTTATATGACTTTTTAGTCTTTTTGAGTAACTTCCAATATCTTTTAGTAGCCACACCTAGTTAAAGGAATTTTACTGATATTTATTTTAATTGTGATATTATTACACAATATCTAAAAAAATATATTTTCAATCCTAGAGAAAAACAATATTTTATATTTCTCTACTTTTCAGTCTTATAGCCTGACTGGAATAAGGAATTAATTTCCTTCACATACTTTTTCTAATCAAAATGATAAGAAGTTGAAGGCCTTGGCTTGAATAAATAATCACCTTTTTATCACCTAGGGAATTTAGTGTCTATTCTAATGGTCTTATAATTTCTTTTTTTCAGTTAAACTTCATTTGGAAGAGTGGAGGAGTTCATATCCTTGATTTCTATTTCTATCATCAAGGATGTCATCGGAATACATAAGGTGATCAATAAGAGCTTGTTTATATTCAGCTACTAACATGTTTCGTGTCAACCAATCAGATGCCAGGTAATATTATACTATCAAAAATTTAAAGTCAACTGAGATAGACAAAATCTTTCAAGAAAACTATGAAAATCAGTAAGTACTTTAAGAGGGTACAAGACAGTATGTGAGAAGTGGAAAATAAGCCTTTCCCTGCCAACAGAATCTCTATTTCTTGTTGCTTCTAACTATGGGAGGTGACACTCCACTTGTCAGTCCTTTTACTTCCTAGAATCTTCTTGTCTTTAGTAGAAAAAGTGCATACTTGAGTCTTTTTAGGTCACTAGAGGCTCAAGTTTTTATTCAAAGGAGTTTATAAACAAGTAAGGAAGGGTAGAAGAGATAAATGAAGATAAGCTTCAAATAGTTTTAATAAAAGTATAAAAACTTTATTAGCAAGGAAATATAAAACTTCTTGCAAATATCTTTTTTGTGTGTGGTCAGAGGATCAGTGAAAAAAGTTTTTTACAAGAACAAAAAAAGAAAAGAAAAAATTACTTTAAATCTTTATCTTTAATTATATTTATATAAATATGCATATAATTAATTTTGATCAATTCTTATTGAGATCCTGAGAAACATACACAACTTGAGTGAAGTAGATTGCTATTTAAAACAAATACCAAAAAATGATATGTTATTGTATATTAACAGAAGGGTCAAAATACAACATAGCTATATAATTGAGTATTACAGATATTTAGCCAATCTCAAATGGATAACCCTAACATTTACTAAGATAAATACTAAATTGAAGAAAAGCAATATTCAGAAATACAAGACTACTCCAGTTTTTGAGTTAAAAAACTACAACACATCACCGCAGATCAATCAAATGGTGGGTCCAAGTCCTATCCATTGGATTAAATTTGTGAATTATTACATTGCTACAAATAAAAGTCAAAAATATCAATATAAACCTAATAATATACAAACATTTTAATTAATCAAGGAGGCGAATGAAGAATACTGGAAAAATGACAAATATAAATACAGAACCCTTGAAACATTTAGAACAAAACTTTTGTTCAACTTATTGTTAACAAGAGTCAAGTTACATATAAGATATCCTATATCATATCCTAATGAAAAATGTCCAAGGTGTAACTACATAAAAGAAGATTAAACATATATCTTTAATTGTATCGAAAGTAGATCAACAATTCAAAACAAATAATGAAACTCAATAAAATTTTACAAGATCAATATAACAAATATGATGAGGAAAAACAACTAGACACAACTAAAAAATTAATTCCTAGCTTGACTATAGAAGATATCTTAATAGATATTGCTATAGGAAAATCAAATATTTATTTGAATTTATTAACAAATAAATTATCACAAATTCAACTTATGAATACAGCCTTGAAAATTACATACAAAATCTGAAAACAATGACCTGATACTGCCAATAGTTTACCAGTTTCAGATATTAAATGAAAAAATACTAAATGCTGCATTCAATGCTGCACAAAAATATAACCTTATAAACAATAACTTCATTTTAACATCTATAATTGAGACATCTAAAAATTTTAATAATTCAACTACAAATCAATATTTTCACCTACAACAATAGCATCATTTTCGAGTGGGCATTAGCCATTCGACTCTAAGTTGATGAATATGGTTTCGAACCATTAATTGATCAAATTAGGAAAATTGCATTAGGCTATAGTTAATTAACATTGTAAAGACTATTAATGTCAGGTTAATGAATTAAATTTCTAATAAAACTCGCATTTAATGCTCATTTGCGATTAAAAAAAATAAATAAATAAATATGAATATAATTATAAATTATTATATATTTTTTGGTTTATTTGAAAAGATAAATAATATTTTAATAAATTTAAAAAATTTTAATATTTTAAAGTAAAATTTTAATGAATTTTTAATTTAGGTTCATAGTCACGGAAATATTGAACTTAAATTAATATAAAGATTAATTAATTTTTATCAAATTATTAATCTAATTATATTTAATTCTTTTTTTTTTTAACAGCTGGCAAAGTTATATTTTGTAGTTTTTATTTAATCATTAATACTCTCTTATGTATACAAATTTAATTGTAAGAAAATATACTTATGATAGTGAAAAAACTAATAGTCAGTATTTTTTGAATCCTGTGACTTGCTACAGTTTGTCCAATAGGTAAATATTAATATGTCATAACTTCACCAATACTGATATTTATAAAGAAAAATAAATTAAGATTGAAACTAGTCTGTAAAGTGTTTTTCATGTTAAGATTTGTTAACTTTATATAAAGTTCATCAGAACCAAGGTCCAAGTTCCTGTTCTTCTATTCTGCTTTTCTTTCTGATCCCTTCTTGTCCTTTCTGTTTTTGTTCCACTTCATCTTCTTGAAGATCTCCTGTAACTTTTCCCATTTGATTACCAACTCATATCTTAGCTTCCATATTTTTTTTTTTTTTAGATCAGAACTGTATTGTAGCTATCTTCATTGCAATCTTTGTGATTTTCTAATCTTCCATAATTTTTTCTGCTACTCTTATTATTCTATGAGTAATTACTCCTTTAGTAATGTCTTTCTATCCTGTCTTGCTTACCTTGTCTATATTTTTTGCTGATATTGATAATTCAAGTAATTGCTTTTATCTATTCTATATTCATTCTGTTTGTTTGTTTTTTTTATTCTAGAGATACATCTTTTTTGTAAGAAAGGTTATGTACTTTTTCTTCAGTCTTGTTTTATTTGATCCATATGTAAAGGGGTGAAGATCTTTTTCTTTCTGTCTTTTGTAGATTATACAAGTTGGACTTGTATATAGATGTGGACTTTGAGTGTTTATGTTTGCGGTTAGATGTTTATCTAACCATGTTTTCCATCAGAAGGTTCTATCTCTGTAGTTTTTGTGATTAGTTTGGAGTAAAGATGGATTTCTAAAAGGGAAGGCAAAGACAAAAGTCAAATGTTCTCACTAGAAAACATTAAAATTTTTAAATTAATAACTATAAAAAAACTACATACAGTTGTTCTCTATTATTCAAATTATTGATTTATAGTATTTCCAGACTTTTGTTCCTATTAAAGTGAAGAGCTATGAATTTTGTCCCTTAAAAAGAGACATAAGTAATTTGCAAAATTTTATATGCTAAATTCTTTAGGGACCCATCATTAGTTTGAAGTGATGTTATCTTGAATTGTATTAATGTTTGTATAGTTATATTCCAGTCTACCTCCTTAGTTTTCTGATTTAAGAGCTATTTCTGACTACATCTCAAAGTTCTCTACTTGCTTACCCATTTGATTTTGAAAAGGGTTTTTCCTACTATCTTGAAGAAGAGATCAACGAAAGACTAATTCCATTTTAGTGCTATCATATTACTAGTAATATTTTATTCCTGGATTTTGATTATATCTTTATGCTTGTCTATTATTGTGGTTGCTACTAGTTTGTTTGCTAATTCATTTTCAGGGTTGCCTAAGTAACTCTTAATCTTTATTCATATCACTTCAATGCTTTGTACTGATATAAACTTATATATCATATAACTAGGTTCCTATTTGGGGTCTCTAATAATCAGTTCCTTTTTCTATCTATATTTCTTATCTTTTTTATTGCATTAATAGCATCTTGACTATCTGTAATGATGTTTATCTTCTTATTTGTACTTATTGTACTAATTGCAATAAGTATCTCTATTAGCTCTATACATATTGAGGATAGTATTTCTTGCATTTCTTTTTGAAACCTAATAAATTCTGTTCCTATTTCTATCTGGATCATCTATCCTATTCTTATTCTGTCATCTGTATATTATTGTATGAAGAAGCATCTGTATAAATTTGCAGGTTATTATATAGAGCTATCTCTTGTGCTATTTGTTATAGTCTCAAGATTGTTCTTGTTGATGCTTTAAGTTTTTTTCCAATTAAGGTCTTCATGATAGATACCAGATCTAGATGTATTGTGGATAAGGAATGCTTGGTATTTATATTCTAACCTTTCTCAAGATGAGCTCTATGCCTTGAGAAATGGATTGAAGTCTGTTAATAAAGAGCCATTCTATTTTATCTTCTTATGATCTAGAAATACATCTCTTTATACTCTTCTATACTTTTATATTAATTGATTGTGTCAATAGTTAAGTTATTATACATTGCTGTTAATCCTTGTATTGACTTCTGTATTCTGGATTGTTGAAGGGGTAGCCTTTACATTTGTGAAGCAGTGATATTTGTTTTTTTAGTCATGTGATTGATTAAAATCATTTGACTATTCAGGGCTTTCTTTTTTCTTGTCAAAATTGTCTCCCTGTCTTTCTTGATTGCCAACTACTTGATTGTTGATTGCTTCTGACAAGGGAGTACTGGAGTGTTTAAGCAAAAGCTATTTGTATTTGGGCTACTATCCTAACTCTTGTCTTCCTCAACTGACTCTTTATTGTACTTTGTTTGTTCATACCTTTTGTTATTAACCAATTCTCTCAGGTCTCTACACTATAGTAGTGTTCTGTCTTGTTTGTCAAGTCTAGCTCTTACTTGTTACCAGAAAAAAATCTTGTTCTACTATCATTGAGCAACTGGTTATAGAAAAGAATTCCTTTGTATCTAAGCAAGTTTCTATGTTTATTATACTATTTCTTATAAACTATCTCTCTAATTGCTGTGCCTTTATTCTTGACAAGCTTTTTAATCCATATACAGTATGTTTTACTGGGACAAATGTGATTCCTTGGAACTTCAATATGTTTAGGATATTATTTGTCAAGTTTTTTCTTTTTCTAATTCAAAATAGAAGCTTGTCTGTTAAAATTAAAATGTTGGACAAATATTTGTTCTGAAGGTGCTGAAGTCTGATATATGTAGTGATTTCATCAAGGTTGTGGCTATTAAGTTTGTAAAATAGGTTTTTCCTATATATTAGAATTTGTCTATCCCATAGGTTAAAAATTTTGTAATCAAAATCTATATAGATGATACAGTTGGGAATTATTACTGATAATTCAGCTTTGTATTTGAAGATCCTGTTAATTTTGTTGCTTATCTTATCATATTTCTTTTCTAATAGAACTAGATTATTTCGCAAATATTTTATTGCTAGTAATAGAGTATAGTTAATGATATATCATATCTGTTTGTCTGTGATCTTCTTCTATGCTAATATTTTGATAGTAATTTCTATCTTTTCTTTAATTATGTTCTTTTAACAGATCTACTTTCTATCTTCTGATATCTATATTTCCAAGATCCTTGTTGCTTCATTGTACTGCAAAAGGGAGATCCATGTTTCGTTGAGCTTTATACTCTTCTCTCTTAGTTCTTTGTTTATGTTTATGCTTATCAATTATGATTTCTCATTGTTGAATTGAATATTATTTATCTTGAGGAATTCTACTACTTTGTTCAGAATTGACTGCACACTAGTTTAACTGTTCACAAATTATGTGATATAATACATATAAACTGTTGCTGTGATCTTGACCTTCCTTACTATCTACTGGCCATTTCTTCAGGATTAAAAAGAGTAAAACCAAGGAGGACCTTTGTTTTCATTGTGTATCCTATGTGTTTGTCCTTAATCTCTTATAGCAGAAGATCATAAAAGATTCTTCATAGAAGGAGAGAGATTATATTCCCTTGATCTATTCTATCATATATAAAATACTCTTCTGTGAGGCCATGTACTGTAATTACTTTGTTTCTTCTATCCTTTAATATGTTGTCCATTATTTTGACTATTCTTTTTGATATATGAATTTTTCTGAAGACCTGGATTATCATTTGCCTGTTAATAAAGTCATATGCTTTGCTGATATCCTAACTAAATATCCAGACCTCTTTTTTGAGTTCTCTAACCTCTTCCATTATATTGTTTAGGATGTAGATTAGCTCTTATATTATACCTCCTAATAGGCCTGTCCAGTTGTTGATATAGAAAATCTTGTATTTCATACATATTTCTACTAGTTTTGTTATTAAGATACTCATGAACACTTTTCTGGTTATTTTCAATAAGATAATGGATTATGTAATATTAATGTCTTCCATTCAGTCTTTAGGTTTGAGAATTGGATATACATTTCCTTTTCTCTAATTCTTTAAAACTTCACCTGTGACTAGAATTTTATTAAAAAGTATTTTTAAGATCTTGAGCCTGTGTTTCCCTAGATTTTTTAGTCCTATATATGGGATCTCTGATAGATCTGAAGCACTGGATTTTTTCTTATTTTGTATTGTGGCTTTTATTTCAGGTGCAATAATTGTGTCCACAGTCTTATTGAACCAGTTGTCTTGAATATTTGATTTTGGCCTGTACTATTGCTTCCAATATGAAAAATCTTCCATGTTTAGGATTCATCTTGATCTGGTCCAGTCTTAGAAGTGTTTTCTTATCTTGATTTTGTTAATCTCTGGATCAATTATAATCTTGATTTTATTTTTTTTTTACATTCGACCAGTCTCTGGATATCGATAACTCTTGTATACTGGTTCAGGATACTATTGATTATTCTTCTTGAATATTCCTCTAGATTTTGTATCTCTGTTTAATACACTTTGGGATTTTCTTTCTTTTCTCTTG
>CAJVPT010003994.1:0-14213 GCA_910592055.1 Acaulospora colombiana
TGGCAAGAAAGTTCTCAACGAAAGAAGAACTGACTGTGAAGTACCTGAAAGTCTATCTAACCTTTGAAGCAAGAGGCATATAGAGATTTTTGATGACAAAAGGGCTTATTTTTCTCCTTCCAGTCACTGTTGGGTCGCTTAGAGCTATCGCTTTCATGGTTTTTTGAAGAATTTTGCCTACCTCAGTTTGACCTTGAATTTTAGGTAGCACAAATCCTCACCAAAGATGATTGGCTGACACGAAACACGTTAGTTTTTAGAATATAAATAAGCTCCTATTGGTCACATTCACGTGTTCTGATGATGTCATTGATAATTAGAAAGAATGTTCTGGAAACAGTTGTCCCCAAAAAGCTCAAGTCCCTTAATGAAGACTTCCATAACACCAAAAGACCGAGTAATGGATAATGTGAATTGCAAACTCACATCTCTTACCTAAGTTCCTCAAGTGGTGACAAAGCTTTAATGGAAAAAAGTTGAGGTCTAAATACTTTTCTTGAAATATCCCAATCCAGTATCCACTTAAATGAAAGATTAGTTGGATTGACTCGTCTGATGCCGCAGGTAGTGAAAAAGAAGATTTCTTCCGAGGTTCAAGTGAAGCAAGAAGACTATCCCAATTAGGTAGATCCCTTTTGAGAAGAGGTTATTTTTATTTTTGGATTTTTTTGGTGGGCCTTGAATTGTCTCTTTTTCTCAATCATTTTTCCCCTTTCCCCTTTTTAACTTAGCAATTCATTGGTTTTCGGGCAATTAACAGTGACAAACTGTTGACAATGATTTTGGTAGATAGAGGTTATTACCAATCTATTGGGGAAGTATAATATTGTTTCCAAAATCTGACTTAGAGTACTTTTGTATGAAGACGAGTCAGTCATGTTGTGAAAGTCTGTAAAATATTGTAAATTTACTTCAATTTTTCAATAAAGACAAGCCATCGTGGTATAATTGCGAGTTAAAAAAAAAAAAAAACTTATTTCTATTTAATTATTTTCTCATATTTTTAATTTCAAATTTTTTTTTGAATATAATTACAAATCTTTTTTTATATCTTTATTAATTATTTTTTTAATTTATTTTTCCTGATATTTCAATTTTACTATTTATTTTATTGGGACTTTTTTTATTAAATCTATATAGAAGTTAAATATTTTTAACTAGTTTTTAAAATTTGATTTATTAATATAATTATTTTTTTATTTAACTTTTTTATTTTTTTTCTATTTATTATAATTAATTATATATCTTTTTCTTTTATTTCATCTTTTCTTTTCTGAAAAAGCTTTTTAAATTTTTAAAAATTACTTTTATTTTTTTGATTTAGACTTTTTATAATTAATATTTATAAATTAAATACTCTAACAAGTATTCTATTCTTTTTTTTATTATTTATACATAATATATTATACTTGATTATATAGATTCAATATTTTTATAATCAGTCAATTTAATATTAATAGCTTATTTTTATTTTAATTAGTTTAATAAAAAAGTTTTTTTTTAAAAACTTTTGAAAAATATATATTATATATATATATTTTTTATGACCTGTGGATTAATAACACTGTGATAATACTCTCAGGTTGCAATCACAAGGTCTATAGTTTAATATCACTTAAGGACCAAAAATCGAAATTATTCTTTTGATCAGATTTATCAATTATCCTGTGAAAGTTATATTCAATCATCTGGAATCAGCTTGAAACAGATTAAGTTGCATAAAGATAGGACTTCTGGCCTTTCGTCAATCAGGTATTGAAACTTAAGGTTATATTATGAAAGAATTACATGAAGTAAGGCTTCTGGTCTAGCCTTTTACACAAAAGCCTTTAGTCTACTCTACCCTGGTAGCCTCCAGAATTCTGCTTTCCTAGCTTAGGATATCCCAATCTGATGCTTTGCTTAATTGAAATCAGTTAATAGAAACTAATCCAATACTACAGATGGTGACAAAGAAGATAATATATTCCTTTCCGAGGTCTGAGTAAATAATATCTAGGAATATTGAAAGGTGTATACATTCTGTCAGGTATATCTAACAGGTCTAGCTTAGTGAATTACAATAAGAAAAAAGTTATATGAGCACCATACTAATTAGCCTAAGCATCACCATTTATGATTATGTATTGATTATCTGGCTATTAGCTAAAAGTACCTACTTTCAAAGTAATAGTGATCTAGCTAGGATTGCTGCATTAGGTTAGCATTAATCTGTATATGTAAAGATACAGTATTTAATATAATGATAGTGGAATTAAACTATCAAATAAAGTCTCACATCTAATACCAGTTACAGTTTAATACTAAAAATATGTATATATATGTTTTTTATTCTTTTTTATATTGAATTTTATATATAAACTTGTTAATTTAAATTTATTAATTTTATTTTCTTTTAATTTTATTTTATTTTGTTTATTAATAAACAATTGTTTTGTTATTTACTTTTTAATAAATTATTTTATATTATTATATTCTACTATTTAATTTTTATAATAATCTTATAAAAAATAAAAATTTTTTCTTCAGTTAAAAAAGTCTTAAGACTTCTTTAACAAGGATATTGTCTTCTTTATTATAAAGATTATTAGAGTAAATTTTATCCTTTATCATTTTTAAAAATAGATTCTTTTTTTTATAATATCTAATATTTATATCTATAAAAATTAATTTTTTTTTTTAATTATCTTTTGTATTTTTCTAAATTATCTTTTTTAAGAGTTTTTTATTCAAAAATGTGAACTTAACTATCTATAAATATTTCAATTTTACTATTTATTGAAATTATCAAAATTATTATAATTATTGACATTAATTTAATTTTTATAAATAAAAATTAACCATTTACTTTTATTTAAAATTTGTTTTTTTTTATATCTTTAATTTGAATCTGTATTATTATTATTTTTATACTTTTATTTTTATAATTAATAAGCAATTATTTAAAGTAAAAGATTGATTTTTTATTATACTTTAGGTTTTTTTATTGCATTTCAATCAAATAGTCCAAATATTTTTCTTCTGTAATATTATTTTAGTAATACTTTTTATTCTATTTTCAATTTTTATATAATTTATTTATTATTTTAAAGGAAAATATTGTTTTTATAAACTATACTATTAATGAATTTCTTTATCAAAGTTTTGAAGCTTAAAATAATAAGTAATTAAATCTTTTTTTTTTTTCTCTGTCAAACTAATTATGTGTATTTATTAAACATTTTGTAGGCTTTATATACAATAATCAGAATTGTGTCATTTGACTGCTGAATTATTGCCAAATTTGATAAAAATTAATAATAAAAAGATTATGAATTATTTATGATTGCTGTCACTTGACATTAAAATATCAGCAAAAAATCAATAAAAAAATATTGACTATTACAAAAAAAAATTCAGCACAAAATTCAGCAATATTGTGACATAAAAAATTTTTACATATTGCAGCCAAAAATTTGGCAAAAAAATTGCAAAAAATTTGATATTGTGGCAAAAAATTCAGTAAAAAAATTGATATTGTAGCAAAAAATTTGACAAAAAAATTATTATAGAAAAAAATTTGGCAAAAAAAATTACTGTTGCAAAAAATTCAAATTTCATGAAATTTATTAAAAAATTACAAAATCAATTGACTAAATTATTCGTTATTTTTCTCTTCCTCCTCTTTCTTCACTTCCTCCTTTTCTATTTGCTTTTCTTTTCCCTTTAAAGATCTTGGTTGGACTCTTTTAAAACTAGCCCCAATTGGTTTTACCTTGCCAAATGTTTTTCAAGATTTTTTGCTTTTTTCTTCTAATCTAACTGCCCTCAAATTTCATCCATTCATGTACTTTCTCCAGTTTGTTCCTTACCTTCTGAATACATTAATGATTTCTCATATTTGATAATTTTTTATTTTTTGGATTTATCTACTGATTTTTTATCTTTTCCTGTTTCTTTTTCTTATTCATGTTTTGAAATTTCTTCCAAACTGTATATTCAATTTGACAAGCCTTCTGATGGAGCCATATAATAAAAATATGAATTATCATGATATCATTTATAAGTCAGCTGAAATACTTGAATTGATTTCGAATATTCATTCAAATATTTCAACAAATCCTTTAACTATAAATAATTATGATTAATTTTGTAATTATTTGGTATAAAATATTTTATCAAAAAATATTTCTTAAAAATGTCAACTGTAATCATATATATTTATTCTTTTTTTAGTAGAGTTTCTCAGATTAGTCTCACTTTCTTCAGGTGGATATATCTTTGTTTCTTTAATTATATTAATTAATTTATCCCAATATTTGACAACTTTTTTTGACCTTTATTTAACAAGCAACTGTGTAATTTTATTTTTTTATGACCTTTTTTAATTATTCATTAAAAATTAATACTTGAAGGTAGTATAAATATAGAATGTTATTATTCTTACTTTATTTAACTAGCTATTTGCATATACTATAAGTGACAATTGTTTGCTTTCAGTTTTTCAGTTTCTGCCTTCTAATATCTTTCTCTCTTATGGTGATATAAAGCATCTAACTATTCATTTATTTGTTTTTATGAGAAATTAAAACATAAGACTATGGATTTTATTAATTGAATATCAACTTTTGTAATATTTTTTTATTCATATCACTTGAAAAAACTTTGTCTATTCTCAGTTTATATTCATCAGAAATAGTTTTCATTAAGGCCTTCATTTCTGCTCTCGTTTCTTCTAGTTTCAGCTTATCTTCAATAACCAGTTTTACTGATTTTATCTCTTTACTACTCATTTTAGGTTAAATTCTTCGGTGCTTTTCTAAACTTAGCAAACTTTTGGATTCTGATATATTAGCTGCTCTAGATTCTACAACAACTATAGAATCAAGTTCAGACTTCACTGATTTGAGCTGATCAATTTTCTTTTTTAAATCTTCTATTTTATTTTTTTGCTGTTTTTATTCTTTAGAAAACTTGTTGTTAATATATTCCATTAGGTTTAATTGTTTTACAAATTCAGCATTTTCTCTTTCTAGTTTTTTGATCCATGCATATAATTCTTTGTTTTCTAAATAAATTGGTTGGTTAATAAAGATAAATATTAATAATTCAACAATAATTTAATTCTAATCTTTTTCAAAATTCTTTCTGGTTCGAGTTTCAGATAGCAATTCAACTTCTAACATTGATATTTACACAACTTCAGATATCAATATTTTAGGCAATATAATAGATGACTTTCTTCTAGGCAATTCGACAGTCATAGTAGGGATTGAAGATTCAGCACCAGGTGTTACTAAACAAATTATTGCCACTTCTAATGCAGTTGATGTGAAGAAAATTTGTGATAGCAGGAAAGGTTGTGAAAGTTGCGAAGATAAGGATAACTATTTTCTATAAAAAACATATCCAGTTGGTTTTTTTTGTTCAAACATTTTAAGTATTAAAAAATATTAAATTAAAGAAATATTTAAATAAAATTATTTATATTGTTTTAATACAATTCAGAGCTATATACAATATTATATTATTATTCACTATATTATATTACAATTCAAAGTTATATACTATATTATACTATATATTATTTATCATATTATGCTTGCATTATATTACAATTTGAAGCTATTTAATATATAAATTATAACTTTTTCACTTTATGTTACTATTTGCCAATTTTCAAAATATCAATAAAGTATTCAATTTAAACTTTATTTAATAAAAGTTTAAGAAAAAATCTTAAAAAAGCAAAAATTACTTGTGATTGTAGTAAATGCAATAGATTACTTGTTGATCCACGAACAGAATTTTTCCATAGATATTGAAAAACAAAAGGCAAACATTTGACAAATAAAGAATTCACATTTTGACACAGAATGAAAATATTTTATCAAGTTGAATTATATTATTAAACAACAATCAACAAAATCTGAGATTGAATAATGCAAGTTCTGAAAATAAAGAATCTGAAATTGATAATAATAAAGAAATAGATGATATATTCAAAGATTATTTGATATCAAAATATGAATTTTCAAATTCTAACAAATTTTCAGAAAATTATTTTATGTGGATATTGTTGTGAATTATAAACTATAAAATTTGATTTAATTTATCAAATAGTACAATAGATGCATTGCTAAAATTTATGAAATTGGTACTAATTGAAATTGATGATGAAGAATTTGAGCTTTTTTATGAATCTTTGTATACTACCAACAATAAACTTGGATTATCAGATCAGTTCGTTAGTTTTGTGGCATATCAAAGATGTCACAAATTATATAGATAGGATAATGTTCTTAATTTTTTAAAAAACAATCAGTTATTGATCATAAAGTGTATTTATATTAAATTTCCTAATTCAGCAATAAAACAAAGAAAACTTGCAATTCCTCACTATCTACACAATCAGAATTATTAAATGAAAATATAATTAATCAATATAATTTAGTTTTTCCATATTCTACTATTCAGTATCAATTGTCACAAATGTATTAAAATTTGAATTTTGAATTTAATCTTTGACATTGAATAGATTAATCAAGCATTGACAACCTTCTATATAATATCTATGATGGTGACATTTGGAAAACTTTTAAAAATGAAAACTTAGAATTATTTTTTAGCAAAAAAATGGCTGATTCATATTTGAAATTGGTACTAAATATCAACTGGTTTCAACTATTCAATAATAAAACATATAGTATTGAAGTTATATATGTGGCTATCACAAATTTGCCACATGAAATATAATTTAAACATGAAAATATATTGATTCTTGATATATCACTAGATCCTAGTAAATCAAGTTTATATTAAATAAACTATTAACTTTCTCCAATTGTCGACAAATTGATACAACTATGGCAAGAAATAAAGCTCAATTTAACTGTCAAAAATAAAGATGAAAAAATAATTCATGTGATCTTAATTTTAATTTTGTACAATATTCCTATTGCATAAAAAGTATATAGATATATTTTGGCACTAGTGGCATGTTATTTTTACAAGAAGAATGTCAATTATGAAAATAATCATTATAATTTTGGTGGCATAAAGTATATAAATAAATGGTTTATATCAAGAGATTTGATAACATATAAATTAGATTCTATTAAATGGAGATGCTGTAGCTCAAATGCAGCACAAAAACATTTTGGCAGTAAGAAGCATATCAGATAGTATGAATTCTTTCACCTATTTTATTTTAATTTAATTTGACATTTAGTTATCAATAATATACACTATCTTTTCTTAGATATTGATAAATGACTTATTAAATGAATATAGATTAAAAAAGAAATACTAACAAATAATACATTGGATGAAATACAATCAATAATGGAATTTTTCAAGTGCTATCAGATATTGGCTAAATTTCAAAAAAAAATAAATAATAGCAAAGGATTTTTAAACTTTACTAACAATTAGTAAAGAAATTTTTTTACAATATATGCAACTATTATTCTATAAAAATATTTTTTAGATATGAATTATTAAATTCTAATGAATTTTATCAAGATTTGTCAAATTTTAGTATACTGAATTTTAAAATAAAATTCATTAAATAAGATTCATAAAAGATTGGTTGCAATAATTAAACTAATAGAAAGAAAATATGAGAAAGAAAAAATTACTTACTTCAAATCTTCATCTTTCATTAATTTATATAAATGAGTATGTGATTATAAGTCATTGTATGTATTTTGATACTTTTTATTTGAGAGAATAAATGATATATTAGATAGGTTTTTTAAACAAATTTAATATTCAGAAATAGAATTCTAATGAATTTTTAATCTAGATTCATTATCTAATAGTTATTGAAATATTTAATCTGAATTAATATAAAGATTAATAAATAATTGTTGAATTATTAATCTAACTATATTCTATCCTAATAATCAGAAGCTTGAAATTTTAAATAATCGATTAAATATCAGTTCAATTTCTGAATTAGATTAGTTTTCGGTTGACAAGTTATATCGATTTTTAAACAGCACATATAATATTCACAAAATAATAATGCATAAATCTGAATATTTTTCAAATAAACTCTTATATCTGAAAAAATCAAATTTAAAGATATCAATCGAAATATTAGATCTATTAGTCAAATACTATGAAGTATCTTATAAAAATATGAACTTTTGAAGGCCATTTATGAAAGATAATGAAAATTTGATAATTATTTGGAATAGAGCAAATTAATATGCTAGATACTGAATTGAAGTAAAATATTTGATTCTGTTATGTCCTCATGAATATTAAGAACTTATTTATATTAGCTAGATTCATGAATCATGATGAAAGTATTGATTTATATCTGGAACAAGTTCAATTCTTCTTTACACTTTCAGTAAACTTTCCAAATAATGTTATTGAACATTGATTGGCCTTTATTAGTTGGTCAATTCAACAAAAAATATATTTATTTCAGATTAGAAAATAATATGAATATTGAATTGTGAAGTACCAAATTTTATCAAGTTAGATGTGAATATATAATCTCTATTCATAATATTTTTAACTGATTTATTCTATTTATATATAAAATCTCAAATCAACAAGGCTCACATGAATATTTAGTGGTAATTCCTTTAAATCATAAATATAATATATAATTAAAATTTGACAAATGTGTAAATTCTGACTAAATTGAAATTTTGACAAATATCTAACAATTTTTAAGGAAAATTTTAATGAAATATATAATAAAAATGGTACAAATATGGCAAATAATATCAAATTATATAGTAAAAATTGATCGATGATTTATTTATGCTAAATTATATATCAAATTATATAATAGAAATTGATTAATGATTTATAATTACATACCAAATTATATAGTAAAAATTAAGTAGTATTATGCCAAATAAATATTTTTTGACTAATGATATCAATGTGATACTAAAATTAAATCTTTAACTAACTTACTTATCTTGATTATTATTACTCTAAATATAACTTCAGAAGTAATTTATCACTTCACTAGCAATTCAGATGAATACTCTTTCAATTATTAGTATTATTGCCTACAGATTACTATTACAGATCACTTTATGAAGCTTTGATAGAGATCAAAACCCAATCAGTTTATTCTGTATTCAATTTCTTTTATTAAAATCTGCTTTAGATTTTTGTTATTTAATTTTTCTTCTTCAGGAATTGATGGTTTCTTGACCTTGATCTTGATCTTTTGGACTTTTAGGCCTGGCCTTCTTACTTTATCCTTTTTGTTAATTTCTTGTAACTGTTTCTATTTAATAACTTTTATACATCTTTTATTCTAAATCTTTTTCCAGATATAATTACAAACCTTCTTCTATATTTTTGTAATTCACCTGTGAGCTTTTTGTCCTATTTTTTTATCACAACATTTGAAATTAGCCAATACAATAAGCCAGTTACTTTTTATAAGTTCCATTCATAAGCTTAATATCTTATAATTATTTTTTATGACTTTTTTTATAAGTTTGAAGATTAACTTATCTAGTTTTTTCCTCTTCTCTCTATTGTTTGTAATTAGCTATATGTTTTTTTCTTTCATTTCTTTTTTTTTTTGAAAAATTTTTTAAATTTTTTTAGTACCCCTTCTAATCCTTTTATCTACAGTATACTTCTTACAATTGTTTTTCATATACTAGATATTTTAATAAGTGATTTATATTTCTATATATTTGTTGTACTCTATATATATCACTTGTTTATAAAGATTTGATTTTCTTATTGCTAGTTTTGTCAAAGTCAGTAACTCATTATTTGTTAATTTTATAAGAAAGCTTTTTTTGTAAGAGTCTTTAAAGGAAGTGTTCCATGTATATCCATTTTCTATTTTATTCCATATAAGGTTCCATATATATTTATGCTAATCTTGTATTTATTGATTCTATTTTTCTTGAGTTCTATTTTATTGTGTTTATTGATAAAATGTTATCTTTCTATTTACTTTTTTGATAAATTGTCTTATTGAAATATTCAGTGTTATACTTTACTATTTAATTTTTATAATGATTTTGAATAATATGAGATCTTTTTATTCTACTATAAGAAGTTGAAGAGCTTCTTTGATCATACATCTGCTTTTTTATTATATCTATTACCAAAGTAAGCCTTAATCTTAATCAGCTCTGGGTTCAAGTATTTTTTTTCTACAAAATCTAATATTTGTATCTATAGAGACCAGTTTTTCTCTTTCAATCACCTTTTATATATCTTTTTGAAATAATTTTCCTTCAGTTTATTTTATTTGGAAATATAAACTTGACTGTTTATATAGATCTTAACTTTACTTTTAATAGAAACAACTAGCAATATAGTAACTATTACTATTCCTTCTATCCTTGTTGATAATGGCCAGTTTTCTACTCCTATTTAAAATTTGCTCTTTCTTTCTATTTTTCCTATTTGAATTCATACTGCTCCTATTTTTATTTCTTCATTTTCATGATTGGCCAGTAATTCATTAAAATAAAAGGTTATTATTTCATTTAATTTTTAATTTCACTGAAGTATTTTTGTCAAGTGTACCTAATATACTGTATACCTTCTTTTACAGTATATTGTCTTTAATAATTTTTTTTTCCAACTTTATATATCTATATTTACTACTTTGGCAGTTTGAATTTGTCATTAATTTTATTTTACTACCTTAAGTATTTTTTTTTCTATAGTTGTCTTGCTTCTTAAAATCTTTAGTACCGGAGTTCTTCTAATGGATGTTCTAGTGTTAAGATATGAAACTATATGTAATCTATCTCTTTTTTCTATTATTATACAATGATTATTTTTATTAATACCTTCTAGGTACCCGATGCATTTTATTAAACTTGTTGCTTATTGGTGTTCTTCAACCCACAACTTCTATTATTTGTCACAATTATATTTCACAATGGAATATTTTGATTTCTATTTTGTCCAATTCACTTTTTAAGATCTAATGAGTTGTTCTATTCCCTTTTCTTGTATAATATTAATTATTAATAGATAAACTAATTCCTTATCTATATTTTGCATAAGCTATAATATTCTCCAGTTTCATATTTCTTTAGTATATATATCAATTAGTTAATTTATATATATTAAACTATTGTTTTTCAGTAAAGGTATAGCTTTTTTATATTCATCTAGTGTAAGGTATTTACTGATTAAACTATTTTTCTTATTTTATTCAAATATATTATATAATTTTCAGCTTTAAAAAGTTATACTTATTTTTCTAACTAACTTCAATACTAGGAGTATAAAGTTATTTTTGTTTGATAGATAATATACGAAATTATAAATAAGTATATTATTAGGTTTCCAATGTTTTATTTGTGCTTGTTTGAGTCTAATAACTATTGTAACTCTTACTGATTCTTTATTATTGAGTCTATTACATAATCCTATTATTTGACTTTTTTTTGTAACATCTAGATACTTTTTAAATAGTGGATTTTTGAATAATATATAACACTATTTGATGTTAATCCATTGAGAACAGTTTTATTCTTGATAAGTTTTCTATATGTTATTATTAAGATGTTGCTTATTTTTTAAGGCAATATACTGTGTTGTATTTAAAATTCAATTATTAATATTAAGACTCTATTCAATATATAAAGCATTTGTTTATTTATTATCTTATTATTTTTTAAAACATTAATGACTACATTGATTTCTCTTAATACTCTTTTCTTAAGTTAAACTATAGTTTTTTGATTGCCTATCCAGATTCCTAGAAACCTTGCTTGCTCAGTTCTATCTAGTTTTCTAATTATTATTTTTTTATACCTACTTGAACTTTTATTGAATATTGATTGGGATTATTAATAATATCTAATATTGATTTGTTATTATTAATTTAAAAGTCATTTGTTATATAAAAAATTCTTGCTTCTTCTAGAATTTTTTTTTCTACCTTTTTTGAATCTAGCAATCTATATATATTATTCATAAAGGCAATAGCTGCATATTAAGATTCTAGTTTTCTTATATTATTTTTTATTAGATCTAGATCTCAGAAAACTGTCATTTTGTATCCCTATTTTTCATTATTCTGAATCTTGCATAGAAGAGAATTATAGAATATTCTTCATATCAAAGGGTATATAATTTTCTCTTGATTGATTCCATTCTCTGCTATTATTGAATTTGTTAAGATGTTTTATAAATGATTCTAATTTCTTCATTTTGAAACAAGTTCATTACTATATTAACGAAGCCAACTAGGAATTTAATTCTTTTTATTGCCTTTTTTAACATATTCAAGCAGATAGTATTATATATTTTACAGTATCCTGAAAAGGTATCTAGACTTTCTTTTTACTTTTTTATGTATCTTTACAAATATTATTTATAATTTAGATAAATTCAGCCATACTTTTATTAGGAAGTCCTGTATAGTTGGAATTTTTAAAAATATTGTTCATCTTATAGATATTTTCTAATCTATTAGTAAGAATTTTTTAAAGTACTTTCTTGTTACTTCTAGAAAAACTATGAGTTTTGTATTTGTCAAGTTATATCTCTATAATTTTGATTTTACAATTGAATAGATTTAGTTCTATTTCTATTATATTGAAATTATTTCCTATCTTAAAAAGATATTAAATATTTTTCTCAAATATCCTTTTTCTTTAGATTCTAATCTCTTCAGCATTTCATAGCTAATCTGTAATTTATCTAATACTTTATTGTTAGGGAGTGTTCATAATATTTTGCTTAATTTCTCTTATGAGATTGACTTTAAAAAATCTTAATATCATGTCTCTTTGATATAATCTTTGGGCTTGTATTTTGCTTTTCAATTACTTGTTAAATTGTCAAAATCAGTATTTCACTTTTTGAAAACATTTTAATGATATATTAATGTCTATTTTTTCACTTTTTCTTTTTTAATTATTATGTATTCAAATTCATCTTTCTTGATTTTGATCTTATATAACACTACTTTTATTTTTTCTCTATCAGTTAAAAAGTTTATTATTCATTTTTGTTGATTCTCAAGTCTTCATATTTTTATTCAAGGGTTAATTTGATTTTATCCCTTGCCTTTTTTTCTTTTAGTTTTTGATATACCAGCTTAAGACCTTCTATTGCATTTTGAATATCTTTTTTAATAATGTCTAAAAAATATTGAAGATGCTGTGTTAGATGCAATGGTTTTCTATCTAATGATTAATCTTATATACTCTATTATACTTGTCAATAGCTATACTTAAGATTTCTAAGTTATTGATATTCTTTATAGCTATAGCTTTTTTGTAGAGTATCATTAGTTGTAAAGATCTTTTATATTTGATAAATTCTAAACTGTGTTTATAGTATTATGTTTTAATTAAAGTCAATTTCTTTATTGCCAGCTTGTTATAAGTTACTTTGCCTATTTATTTTTCAAACACTTTTCAGATCTTGTTGGTCCAGCTTTTTATTTCGCTATTTTCTGATTCTATTTGTAACAGTGAATCTAGTTTTATATTAAGTTTATGTGTTATATTATCATTGAATACTTACTATTATTTTGATATTGATTTCTTTATGTCAATTCTTTTAATAAGATTTGTTCTTGCTACTTCTACTATATTTCTTTTAAAAAAGCCTATGTTCTATAGTATTATTACAAGCATAGTATGATTACTATCTGTAATTTCTTCCATACTTTGATTATTAAACCATAGAATAGGATATCTTGTTAAGCTTTGTGACATTCAGATATAATCTATATAACTACTACTTATTGTATCTTGTCATATTGAAGTTTTGTTTTTTCTTTTCACATTACTTGTACATCAATAAATCTTTACTTATTCAATGTATTGAATAGTAGAATTTCTGGTTGTCAGGAGGATTTAAAGCTTGTTTTAAAGAATGATATTCTATATTCAACTAAATTGTATGTTGCATTAAAATCTACTATTATTATTATATAAAATTACTTTTATACTTTTTTTTTTTTTTTTTTTTTTTTTTTTTTTTTTTTAAACCCACAATCATGCCACAATGACATATCTTTATTGAAAAATTGAAATAAATTTACAATATTTTACAAACTTTTACAAAGTGATTAATTTGTCTTCATATAAAAGTACTCTAATTCAGATTTTGAGGACAATATCTTACTCCCCTAATAGATTGATAATAATCTCTATCTACCAGAATCATTGCCAACAGTTTGTTACTGTTGATTTTCCCCAAACCAATCAATTGCTAAGTTAAAAAAAAGGGAAAGAGGAAATGTGATTAGG
>CAJVPT010003995.1:0-14211 GCA_910592055.1 Acaulospora colombiana
ACAATGTACAGTTGCATATTACTTTATCAAGCTAATAAACAAGGCCGAGCCAGCTTAAAAAAAAAAAAAAAAAAAAAAAAAAAAGATCTAAATTGATTATCGATAAACACCTTAAATATTGAATTCTGTGAGAAATTAAGGCTAAAAGAAATATGTTATAGAGAGAGTTTTGAGTGTATAGTACGTATATTACGGACATTATAGCGACTTTCTGATTATACTTCAATTTGATAATTTAGTAATATGAAAATATGCAATATGAATTTTAATAACGAATCAATGGTATAACAACGAGCGAGTTAGTCACTGTGTACGTAAAAAGAATTTTACAAAAAAGAGTCCGTTACCCACTTATGCACGCAGTGTTCACTGCGAAATTTGTGCCTATGTAATTGCATCAATTAACTCTGAACACCAAGAGGGAAAAATATTTAGTATTGAAAAATATCGTGCTATCTATAATTTTAAAATCACTTTGAACAAAACGGTGTTTCAATAATTTATCGCAACCTGTATATTTTGATTCAGAACAGATTAAAAATCAAGGTTTTTGACTTTTATTTAAAATATAAGTGTTCACTTAGGATTCATTTGTCATAGATAAACAATATAATATATCCGACATGTATTTACTGTAATGGCAAAATTTCGTGCTACAATTACTTGAGCCTTTTTAAATTATATAAAATTAAAATAAATTTAAATTGCGAGCATTATGACAAATCTATCAAACATATACAGTATACCACATAACGACTTATACGTAGATGCATTTGTATTTTATACGCTGTTCATTCACTACGAATATTCTCTCGGTGCTCTTTTTGCGTGTACACGTCATTTGTACGACAGATTAGGTCTTCGGATAAACAGTGTTGTCATTAGTACTTGCGAACGTTTCAAATATTTGACCAACTCGTGTCAATCGTGATCTGTTATGCATATACAGATGTAACCGATACGCGTGTTTTGTTGAAGAAGCCATCGTAGCAGCTTATAGATCTGAGGGACAAAGTTTTTAAAAAATGGTTCGAATAGTTGACTCTGTACTAATTGTTGGAATAAATATCTTATTTAGAGTAAAAATAACTTTTTTCTTAATGCACGAATCCTTTTTTATTATTATTTAATTCGGAAATTACCTCATAATGGCTATCTGAGTTTAGAAAGAAAGAAATACTACATAATGATTATCTTAGCATAAAAAGAAAGAAATACCATATTCCCCTCATGCCATAAAGATCTTATTAAATAAATAAAAAAATATAAAAATATAAATATAATTATTGATATGTGTAAAAAGGGATCAATCTTAAATAAATCCATAGTTTCGTTTAACGTATTGTTTGACACTTAGATTTTAACATGTTTGTTAAGCGAGTCAACTAGCGATTTGTCGTAGGAAGACATGGTATTGACTTTCAATTGAGTCATCGTCCGATTCTGCTCGCTAAGTTTGAGTTTTGAAGTAAATATTTTGTAAACATAATTTTGATCTCCGGAGATTCGATTTAAACTGTCGTTGTTATTCCCCGAAGGTGGATTGTTCGGTCGTGTTCCGAAGAACATCGTAGAACATCCTTTGACCTCATCATAACCATATTTTCGCGCGGGTTTGCTGACATCGTGATCTGGCCACATTTTGTAATGTAATTTTTTAGTGCACTCTGCAATTCGATCATACATATATCTGTCCTCGGGAGAACATTTTCCCCACATTGAACTCGCCCCGCGAGAGATCTCTTCGACTCTTGATCTTATTTGTGAGCCGTACTCTACTGCCATCCTCGCGTGGTAATCTTTTCGAAAGATTATATAACTATTTTGATAACGTTTAATTGTACGTTTTGAACGACTGCTAGGAAAAATAAGTTTGTAGAGAGGCAGAAAAAGCTTCGACTCATACTTATTTCTTTCTTCTCTAGTTAAAACAGAGTTTATGACATTATAAAGATATTCTTTGTCAATGTTTTTAAAAATTTGTTTGATCGTGCGAGATCGAGGAGGAGTGTTGTATTGTTCCGTTGGCGAATAAGTTGATGCATCTTTTTCCCGAGATTGAGAATGAGAAGCGTGCGAGTGAATAAATTCTTCTGTTGGCGAGTAGGTTGATGTGCTTTTTTCACAAGATAGAGATTGAAATAAAGGAAAGGAATAATGCTCTCTTTCGAGTTGATAGTATGAAGGTAAATTTGAATCCATTTCACAAAAGAAATTTTTTTTAAAAAAAATGAAATGTCGAAATCGAAGCCTTTTATAATTACGCTACAATAATCATCATAAAACGAGAATCTATTGTGCCGTTTTTCGTATCCTACGAAATTAATTAACTAATACATCATCAAAATTCAATAATTTTCTGTCCTCGGCGCATGTACCACGCATGTGTATCTAATTTTTGTCCATTTAACCTCTATTAAGTATTCTAAAGAGATATTATTTTTGTATACGGGGAAGATTCTAAATAGCATGAATAACGGTGACCGATTTAAAAGAAAACAAGGGGTAAAATAAATAATAATGAATTAAGGTATATGTGTTGTTCCTTTGTTTTTAGAAAAAAAAATCGAATTTTCGAAATTGTAGATCAACTAAAGAAAGCGATCGTAAGATAGATCTAATTAAAATACGTCGATTGAAAGTAATTATGATTATTATAAGCTCGATATACGTTTGATATACAGTACGTCTAAAATGCTTTTGCTTGGTAAAAGAAATAGAGGCTATTAAAGACGAGAGCCATAAACTCACGTATCTTCCTCTTCCACGATTAGATCTTGATTGAACCATTAACTTCCGTTAATGAACGTTAAATTAGCATGTTACGTATATCTCTGAAAAATTGTTCCACAATTTTATTCCCACGAGTCTGTCAGCAAGAAGAAATCAATTTATTCTGTGTCCAAATATTAGATAATTAAATAAGAAATATGTCATCATAACGGCAACGATTTCACAAACCTTATCCCGAAACTATTATCTGAAAACTTAATCAATTATATCCTAAGAGTGTTTCCTAAAGAGACATGTGATGGTCATTCCTGTTTCACTTGATCGCTTACGGTCGGTTACAGCAAATACGTAAATCCTAAAACGATGTTGGTTACTAAGTAACAAATAACTTCCCGCATCATTAAAGAGTTCGAAATAACCAATCATTTACGTGTATCCGGATAACTTCATTGAAAGAATATTACCTAAATTGACTGTAATCCAAATTTAGTGAATAGTGAATAGTGTTTCTAACGATGAAAGGTAAAGGGTAAAAATATCTATCCAGTCATAATTGATTGTCAACCATTAGCTAAGGTAAATGCTTTCTTCAAATTGAATATAAAAAAAAAAAAAAAATAGAGTAAAACGACTCTGACCAATTGTTTTCTCGGTACATGCGGCATAGTGCATCGAAAGGAAACTGATTTAATATAATAATGGATTGTAAAGTAGTAAAATTATATTTCATGCGCACTCGTCGCTGTTTCGCGAACATGGAGACACACCATATACAGTATGTGATTCATATTTCTTTAATTTTTTGTTTTTTTTTTTTTTTGTTTCTGAGAAAACAAGTTATCGAGTAAGCGATTTTGCGGAATAGCTTAGAAATTCGGGTTTTGGTGCATCTTTCTTTCACTCTCTACTCGTGAGATCTTCATTTTGCATTATATACAGTATACAGTATGTACACAATTATAAACTTTATACCAATCAAATTATTGTAAAAAAAAAATTTTTTTTATTGAGCTGGCTCCGCCTTACTTTATTTGGATTAAGCAGAGTGTACAATATTTATGCTAGTGTTACCTATGTTAACCAAGTAAAGTTCGATAGAAAATTCGATTTCACCTCGCAGCTTGTCACCACCTCTTTTGGGAGATAACTGGCCAATGCTGGGCTAGTGCTATACAAAATTTTGAGGATATTAGATGTGTGTATAATGTTTTTAATGTATTTACCTAATTATTTGTTAACCAAATCGATGAATGGATCTTTATATATCTTTCTGTTTTATTGAGCCAGTCACTTTTTATTGGAGTGCTTTATCTAGTGCTCTCTCGATCTTTCTTGTAATGCCCTGCATTACTTTCCACTTGAAAAGGTCTTTGTATCTTGCTTTCCAGATGCTTTGGAGGTATTTGCTGATGTCTTATCTGATTTTCTTTATATATTGCTTCCTGGAGAAGGGATCTAGTATGCATTTTGTTGCTATATTGATTGTTTCTTTTAGAACAGCTCCATTAATGAGACATCTTAGATATTCCAGGATGCATAATAAGCTATTTTTCCTATGTCATTGTAAATGCCTTTCTGTGTCTTTTGTTTTGCTATATTGTTATATTTTTTGAGTAATGTCTTGAATCTATTCTTCAATTTTTTCCTGTTGGTCTCTGTAGAAAAAAGAATAAGTGTTTGTTTCCCATTATTGCATTTAATACATTTATAATCTTTTTATAGAGTAGGAAGATGATTGAAAAGTTTGATTTTATAATAATACTTGGTTCAAAAGCTTAGATTAAACTTTTTCTATTGTCAATATTTTCAGTCAGTTATACAATTGCTTATTCAAGTTGATGGGAGATTTTTCATTTTAGTAGACTAGTGAATATAGCTAATTATCCTATCACTAAATTCATTCTTTGTTTTATTTAAGAGTCTCTATTTTGCTAGATATATTACTCTGATCAACTATTTAGTTATATATTTAATAGGAATCTTAGTTTCTATATATTCTATTGAAGAATTAGTGTATATTGCTAGTTTTTATTGAAAGAATATATGTTATTCTATGCCTAGAAATCATATTATTGTTGAAGTCAGGCAGATCCATTTTTTCTAAAAAATTTTCTTTTATGATAATTTTTAAAGGAAAAGAAAAGGTGAACGAAGAGATGTCTTCTCAAAGAGAACTTCACAGCAAAATGGTCCAGTAGCAACCCAACTACAATAAGAACATCCTCGTAAGAGGTAATACAAACAAGTCATGCAAAGAAACAACAACGCGAGCAGCAAAGGAAAATATCATAAATAAAGAAAAAGCCAAAGAAAACTATCAAAATGAAACCCGTAGGGAAGACTCCAGCACTTCAAACCTATCCCAGAACTTAGCAACACAGACCACCACATTCAATTCAGCAACAGAAACTACCCAGACCACCAACTAGAGTGAGGAAGTTGAAGAAAACATCTCAGTCACCAAAGCCCCAACAACGAATCAACTCAACAATATTCAAACAATAAACAACACACTGATGGCAGAAGAAGCCCTCCAAGGAACAACTAACAAGACATCAAGAGCAGTAAATATAAATGACTCAGACATGAAAATAGAAATAAAAAAAGAAAATCAAGACTCAACTTCACATTGGCAACAATTTGATGACAAGGAAAAACAGAAGTTGGACAGTCGAACCACCAAACCAAGACCTCTCTCTCCTTTTGATAAAACCATTTATTATGACAGAGAGAGAGCCAAGATTGGCATCCCTGCTATAGACCTGCCAGGCAAAACCACAGCTCAGAAAATAACCTTTCTTATCAAGGCTTTGAATTCATCAGAAGAACTCATGACAATTCAAGTAAAAAGAAAAAAAAGACAGAGCACATCATCGCCATTCTAAGTAGCAAACAAGAAACAATCAAGATTTGCAACAATCTATTACCTAATACAGACAACAAACACATGGCCCTCATAGAGTATATAAACCCAATCCTAAAACAGGAAAACAGTATCAGAGTATGGAATATTCCGCTGGACACCAAACTCATAGAAGTACAACAATTCTTCACCAAATATGAAGCGATCAGTAATATCACCATGTCAACCCAATAAATATGGTAAACAGTGATGATCATATATACAAAAAAAGAGGACAAAGATGCCTTAATCGAAAAATGGAGTGTGCCATTCAAAGCTGACTCAGTCAGAGTGTTTGATGCGCAATGGAATATAGATCAAATGAAAGCACGTGGACAAACCGCAGCAAAACTCACTAATTTTTCACCTAACATATTGCCTTTGACCTAAGAAGAATATGTGAACAAACCAAGGCCAAGACCTGTTATATACCAAGAAGAATGTCATATCAAAGGAAAAGATTCGCAGTTATCAGCTTTAGCAACCAGGAAGAATTAGAAGCAACTATCTCACAAGAGTTTCAACTGGTAGATTTCAACTGCACCTGACAATCCATTGAGGCAAAACTGTGCACCATTTGTGACAGTCCAGAGCATTTTCTGAACAGCTGTCCAATCAAAAAAAGAAGAACACAATGGAAGGAATATAATAAGGAACAAGCAAATAAATTTGGCAAACTATATAATAAGTTCAGACCTGCACGCACCACTTCAATTAGAAATCATACAAAAACTCTGTAATATCACTAAATCAAGTCCAGATCTTATGCAGCAGCTGCTAAATATGATCAACATTAATCAAAAAAGACCCAAGAGAACAACTCAATACTTGCCGACATCATGACCATTCTCAAAGAAATCAAGAATGAAATTGAATAGATAAAAGAAAATATCATCGATCTGGATGAAAGGGTATACAATTTAGAAGTTCCAGAAGACAACTTTCCAGATACTATGGAAACAGAAAATGGAGAAGAAGAGTCATCAAACTACAATAGGACCTTCACTCCTCAACCAAGCACAATGTAACATCACAATATTCGAATACAACAACAATAAATTCATGAATTCATAAGCAGGATAGATCAAAACATGTATAAGGCACTTAATTCAATTTCAGAACTGATTCCTAGCGCAACCCCCCCTCAAAAATAATCAATGAGCAATACACCAGAATCATCTATGCTGAAAAACATAGAATACAATCATGACAACACACAACATAGAAAGATACTCAAGGATACACAGAAACTAAATTCATCAAACTCCACATCTCATCCAAATAACTATACAACAGAAGGCAACACCAACAATAATAATACAACCACACATATTGATAAAGATACTCAACACCCGATATAGCAAACAACAACTGTTAACATTCAAGGCCTAACAAACAAATACAAAAGAAAAACCTGGTTTAGCTGGTGCGCAACAAAGAACTGGAACATCATTATAATAACTGAGACCAATAGTACCCACCAACAATCGAAATACTAGAAACATCCATCCTACCATATAATCTGGTCATACAATGATGAACAAATGATCGGACAAGGCCTAAATTTAATGATAAAAAAAAAATATAGCAGACTGCATTTACAAATACAATACTTGGAAGGGAAGACTAATACACACAGACCTTGCATTCCCAAAAAAACAGAAACTGAGAATCATAGGCATATACTTTTATGCAGATAAAAGTGACCAGGGATGGCAAGACACTCTCAATAAACTAAAGCAATGGATGCGAGAAGCACTTCAAAAAAACTGGCACCTCCTGGTGTTAAGAGATCTAAATGGAGTTCTCAACTCAGCTTTAGACAAAAATAACAGTCACAAACATAGCACATCTAATAAACCAATAGGCCCACAAGTAGAAATACTAATAGATCACAGTCTAGAGGACACATACAGGCTCCACAACCCAAGCAAAAGAGAATACACCTGGAGTCAGAACAATAGCAGCAGTAGGATCGACCAGATCTGGATGAATATATTTCCATCATGGCAAAGCAGGAGAGCCTACATTAGAGAAGATTTGGCATCACTGATTTCCAGTGACCACAAACCCACCATCACTGAAATAGAGACATGGAAACTAAATTCATACAAGGAGACTTAACATCACCAGCCAAATCATAGATACAATTGGCAACTAGCAAATAACGAATAATGGAAAAAATTCTCCCTAGAAGTCGACAAAGCTCTAAGCAGCCAAAGCACAAAATCTAGATCAATAAATAAACAATGGAATATTATATGCAGCCACATCCTCAAAGTAGCCAAACTTCACATTCCAAAAAGGAAACAACATAGGAGGAAAAGAATACTAAGTGAAGAAAACACAACCAAAGACCCATTACTATAGATATAGCTCTTCAACAACAGATTGAAAGCTGCTCACAAAGCAAACAAGCCTCCCCCCACACTATCCAAACATCTCCAGAAAAAGTTTCCTGATGTGCAACAACACCTAACCAAACTATCGGCAGCGTATACACTCGATTTTGTACAACACTAACTCGACTACATCCAAAAAATCATCCAAAAACACAAAGTCATTGCTCAAGCAATCACACATACAAAGCAAGCTCTCGCGATCAAACAAAGAATCCTGAATAGACAAACATACTTAGCAACAAATAAAAAAGCGATGATTAATAGTATCATAGAAAAGCCCAGGAGAACTATTGTCCTAGATAAGATCATCATAGAAGATGAGGAAGTGTCAATCTTAACTAATCCCACAGAAATCAAAAATAGGGTTAGACAACACTTCAAGGACTGGACCCCAGCCAGGAACATCAAATCCATTTCCAACTTTCCCTCCTGGCTGCAGAATACGAATCAAAAAAGAATATCAATCCTAGGTGATACAACTCAGTCCTTGCTGAAATATCTACGGAGGAAATAAAAAAGACAATCTAAAGTAGAAGTGCAAAATCAGCCCCTGAAAGAAATCAGATTCTATACATGACTTACAAAAAACTAGGGGCAAAGACAATAGAAGAAATTCGGCTACTCTTCAACAGGATTATCAAAGAAGGAGACACTCCAAAAGAATGGAGTAAAGGAGCTATCTATCCAATACCAAAATCAAAAGACTGGCAAAACAATCTTGATATCACAAGACCAATTACTTTTATAGATGCAGGAAAAAAGATTTTCACAAAAATCATTACAGACAGACTAGCACACTGCATAGGTGACCACAAAATCCTATTAAAATTGAACTGGGCAGCACTTCCTGATTGCAGACACAGGATCCAATCCATATTATAAACAATATCATAGAACATGTGAAAAACACAAACAAACAAGCATGGATTCTAAGCCAAGACATGTCTAAAGCATATGACTCAGTCAATCTGGAAATACCAATTCTAGCACTCAAACATATCAGGGTCCCTTCCAAATCATCAATATTCTTAAAATATTCAACCAATGACAAAACATTGTCTTGATATGCCATGGATCCACAGCAGAATATGGAGTTGAGGATGGTATTGATCAAGAGAACACAATATCCCCCCTCCTCTGGCATATTTTTTATTACCCCCTTATAATCAAAATAGATAAAGACTTCACAAGCTACACAATCTCGACAAAAACATGCAAAAACTTCCAAAAAGGCTGGTCAACAAAAAAGGTCAACATTGCAGTCAGTGCATATATGGATGACACCACTTGGGTCACAGACAACGTGGATGACATGAGAGAAATTATCAAAGTAGCAGAGGAATTTTATCATATCAATGACATCAAAATCAATTCTCAGAAATCGCAACTAATAATTATCAATGGCAAAGAAGATGACTTCAAGCAAGGAATAGTCATAGATAATCAAACTATTCAAGGTTGCCCTAAAGAAACCCCAATCAGAATCCTAGGAGTGTGGTATGATAGCTCAGGAAAGAAAGACTATCAAAGAACCCTGATTCAACAGAAATTTAGAAAGACCAAAACACTAATAGGAATGAAAAAACTCACAGACAAACAAATGTAATACATCATAAACCATGTTCTAATCCCTAGGGCTGAATACCTATGCAACGTCATGATGCTATCTGAAAAATCATGTAATCTCCTCATGAGCAACATCACATCAACCCTTAAACATAAACTAGGCTTAGCCAGAACAACTCCCAACAACATTCTTTACAACAAATATGAATATAACATAATACAACTATGGGATAGACAACTCTTCCTTCACACCACAAACTGGACCAACAGAATCAATAGAGCCAACAGAGCAGGAGAAATAGCAAGAATAAGGCTACAGACACTGCAAAATGAATTTTGGTCAACCCAACCCATCTTAAACAAGATGGAGAGCCCTCTAAAAAAGTTAGGCAACAATCTTATGCATGATATCATATGGCTATTGCGAAGACATGGTTTTACAACATATCTTCTACAAGTAACCAACAGTCTAATTCTTATAAAAGAAATAAACATCTGAATAGAAGACATAATAAGCAAAGCCTTCTTTATGGAACATCGGAAGAACCTAAAAAGCATAACCTCTTATTTACAGGACAACTCCTAAATGCAGATAAATCTAAAGTACTAGATTGGTGTTATTTGAATCACTAAAAAATCAGTACCTGGTCCAACTCCAAGGTGGTTCACTACTATACAGAGCAAACTTAAAACAATACTGAAAACCAAAGACCAAGCAAATACCAATATAACCAAAAACATCTTTATACAAGGTACACCCTCTACTGATCCCCCTTCCTCCAGACCTCACTGGATATTCACGATAAAAGAAGGTAATCCAACTATTGGAAAAAGACAACAAAAAATAGATAAAAACACTACCAAATATAGACACTACGGTCAACTCTTGATAAATACAAATATTACACAATTTCTATAATTAGTTATAATTTATACATTAATTAGTAATCATAGTTATGATCATCATTTTTTTTTGTTTACCAGTTTATTTAATAAATGCAATTCTAATCAGTGGCTAACTTTTCGAAAATTCATTAGTGCAATCTGAAAATTTTTATTGCTATTTTTGTAATAAGTCAAATTTATGACTATATAATATATGCTAAAACTACATGTATATATTATATTAATGTCTATTTAATAAATTTTAAATTTTGATTAATTTTGATAATATATTACAATTAAAAACCAATAGCACAGTATTAAAGTGATGAGTTTAATATAGCACAAGTGATGATCGCAATCAATCAATTTGGTTCCAATAGTGAATAAGTAAACAGAAGAGTAAATGAATGATTAGTAACTAGATATATGAATGGATAGATGGGTAAGGCTTATGAATTACTATGGTTTTAGCTCAATTTTAGTCTTTATAATTAAAATAAATCATGATCCCCAATTATCATATACGTATGTATAACCATAATCATCACATACATTTGACAAATTAATTGATTGTCAGATCATGCTAATTGCAACTCCTATTATCGAATTAATAGTGCTAATCAATGTATTTCATATAACTAATTGGCATTAGATCAAAGTTGCATTTATCGAGAGTTGATCGTATACACAGAACCCAAAAAGCTCACCACTAGAGGCTTGCGAAGGATGCACAATAAACAGCACAGAAAATCAAACTGGTGAATGCAGTTTCACAGCTACTAAACAACAATCTATTATAATATCAGTCCACAAAAGCAAATCTTCAACAAGGCAAAGTAGAATATAGAAAGAAAAACAATCTGGCGAAATAGGATCTTTCCCAACTCCCACTCTTTCACACTATCAGAATACACACAAGCTCCATCAGCTCAACAAGAAGCAACCATTGAAATTCAACTATCAAATAGTGCACAATTATACCTCAAACATTTAGGAAAATAGCTGAAAGGCCACACTGAAAGCCTGGCATCGTTAGCTTCAATCAGAGGAAAATTAAGGAACCATGCCATTTTTGAAATTTATACAGATGGTTCGATGAACAACTTCAATGGAAAATATTACATGGGACTGGGCTGGGTTATCATTGCCCCAAACCAAGAGAAGCATACTTTTCAAGGACAAATAATAATGCACCCATTATCCACCAGGGCAGAAATCAAAGCAATACTTACAGCATTAAGTGTTCTACCTGAATACTCTTCAGTAGCTCTATATACTGATAGCCAAGTAGCAATTAATGATATTCTTAAGACTCAAAAAGAAAAGCCAGAAAAAATCATCAAAATACAAAAAAATTCAAACCTTCTTCTTCAAATAGTGAGCTGGTGTAAACAAAATCAGATAAAACTATCTTTACATAAAATAAAAGGCCATTCAGAAATCAAACAAAATGAACAAGCAGATTGCTTGGCATAGATCGATAGATGGAAAGAAATGAAACCTGGAGAGAAAGTGATTGAGGTACTGAGATCACAATATAACCCCCAAGAGATAACAATGCAATGAAACAATGTCACTACAGAAATTCCTATAAAACTAATTACAAAAAAGCTCACCCAGACAATCCACTTGACAAAATGGAGACTTCTCAACCAAACAAGATGCAACTATAGTGACAGAATAGCAAAGGAAATAAATTGGCAAATAACCATTACACTATTACAACTGACTAAAATCAGCGACCACCATACCAACTGGGAAGATCAAAAGCTCTGAAGATTTTGTCTCAGTATATGGAATGATGAATTGCTAACCAAAAGCAAACTTCACGCCAGAACCCCATCTATCTTCAAGGACAACAAATGCCTAAAATGCAATGAACCAAAAATCAGTACACACCCATTTATCTGTAGTCAACTTAGATCCACTACAGAAGATTTCTTAATCAATACCATAATTACTTATGTCAAAAGCCACACAACACAAGACAAGGGAAGAAAATTTAAAAGCATATTCACAAGCAAAACAAATCTAAAATATAAAGAATATCTAATAGCAAGCATCAGAGGAGCCTTTTTCAGAGAACTAATCTATAACATCCAAAATGCTATTTCAAATCAACTGGATAGGAAAACCTATTTAGGAAAATATGTTCCAGTATAACAAACTTTTTATACAAAATCTGGATAGAGAGATGCGAAGCATTTCAAAGATGAAAAGCTATGATGGGCATCACAAGAAAAAAAGAGAAACAAGTAAAATACGAAACTAGAAATGAAGATTTGACTGATCTTCACTGAAAGAGAAAGATTCATAAAAGAACAATACATAAACCTGGTTAATGATTTTATGAATCAATGGCATACAAATATCATAGACAGCTTCTTTATTTTTGAAATTTATTTTAGTACTAGTCCAGCCTTGGCAGGTTAGCCCCATATAAGAGGTGACAACAAGTCGCAAGATGAGTACCCTGGGAAAGGTAAATCTTTATTGAGTTTTGTTTGATAGAAAACAGGTAGTATATTCTAGGGTAGTTTCTTTATGTAATATCATTGCATATATACAAATAAAACAAGGCTGAGCCAGCATTTATAAAAAATAAAAAAAAAATAAAAAAATTATTAATAATAAAAAAAAAGTTTATGAAAATAATATTCTTTAATTGAATAAGTTTTTCAGTAAGAGCAATTATAATATCAAAAAACAATAAAAGATATAAAATATTATATTCTTATCTTTTAACAAGTTTTTTGAGTAGTAAAAAAACTTTTTCAAAAAATAAGAAGATGTTTTTAAATTTTATTTTGATTAGATTAAGTTTTTAAAATGAATTCTTTATTTTAATTGTATAAACTTTACTTTAATATAATATTAATATTAATATAATATAATAACTGAATTTATATATCAATAAAGAGATAAGTTTTTTAAATATTTTTTGAAGTTTTATTACTTATAAATAATTAAATTCCTTTGTTGATTTAAAGTGAGAATATATTTTAATTGAATAAACTTCTTTTAAAAAAAGATTGTTTCCTTTTTGAAAAATTGTAAATTATTGATTTTTAAGATAATCTATAATAAAAAACTATAGATAATATTTTATTAAATAAAAGTATTAATATCAATTTATTTGATAAATAAAAATTGAGTTCTAATTTTGATTTAAAGTATCTAATTGATATTTAGTTTTGTTTAATCAGAACTAATTTGATGAACTTTATAAATTTTTTAAGTGTTATAGCTCTTTAATTAATAATATATAAGAACAAGTTATTCCATCATGTGAAAGTTTATATAATATTATAAATATTTTTTTGATATTTCAATAAAGATATGTTATGCTAATATAATTGTGAGTTAAAAAAAAACAATAACAATAAAATAAAGTTTTATTTTATAAATAATTTATTTTTTTAAATATAAATTGAATTTAATGAATTTTTAATCTTTTTTATATTATATTATCGTTTATTTTAATTAATTAAAGGTGTTATATTGTTATTTCTTAATATATTTTTTAAATTAAACAGTTATTTAAATATTCATAATTTTATTAAATATTTTTTATTTAACAAATATACTATTTTTATAATATAGTTGATTATTTGTTTATTAAAATATTCAAAAATTTTTATTTTTCATGGGATTCTGACATGAAGTTTACTTTTGGTTGCAATTCGTCATTCCATATACTGAGACAAAATCTTTGGAGTTTTT
>CAJVPT010003996.1:0-14208 GCA_910592055.1 Acaulospora colombiana
AGTTGTTTTAATGAAAGTATTAAGACTTTATTAGCAAAGAAGTATAAAAACTTCTTGCAAACATCTTTTTTATGTGTAGTCAGAGAATCAGTAGAAAGAGTTTTAATCAATATATTATTAGTTTCTGAAATATAAATATGTTTCTATTAGTTATACTTATATGTTCTGATGATATTATTGGTAATATAGAAAATTAATTGATTAAGTTCTATAAGATTAATAAAATATGAACAACAAGTGCTTAGGTGATGAAAAAGCTACTATTTGTTCAAACTAAGTTCTTTCTTTCTTATTATTCCAGTTAGACAAAATTCAAGATTAAGATCTTTTTCTTATTCTAGTCAAACAATAAAACCAAATGGTCTCTAGTTCATGCTAAGTTCCAACTCTTTGATTATAATTAAGAATATATTTTCCTAGAAGTTGTTGAAGGATATTATAATTAATAAGAATCCCTATAGATAAACCTTTCTATCATTACAAAGTAAAAAAAGAATAGGGAATTCTACTATTTGAATAATAAAAGATATCACCAGTAAAATTCTTTTAACTAGATATGACTATCAGAAGATATTATATTGAAATAATATGACTCATTTCTTATGGGTTTACATAAGAACTTGAAGTTCATCATAAGTTACCTATTCATTATAGCTAAATAAAAAATTACTTCCTAAAGAAAGTTAAAACCAAGTATATCCTGAAAGTAAAGGCTCTTACTAGGCAATAAGTCTCCTTAAACAATATATATAAAGGAAATTAAAATCAAGAATAGATAAGTTTCTTAGATAGTTAGGATAAAAAAGGATATTCAAATTGATAATTATAATAGTGAATTGTAATTAATAATATTTATTGTAGAAGAGTATTAGTTCAAACTATAAATATTGTAAAAATTAAATTTAGAGTTTAGTAACAAATCAAGACAAATAAATTAATTATATAACTAGTTTTTTTTTTTTAAACCCTTGGTCAGGCCAATACTATATATTTATTAATTAATATGAAAACTAATAAAGATACATAAGACAATTGCATCATGACTAAACTAAAACTCATGCTAACTTACTCGTTAATGGCTTTCAATTCTCAAAAGTGCTTCAGCTTTTAAGTGTAACCTTGGGAACAATATTTCACTCTGTATTGGATTTTGAGTAAACACCTTTCTAATTTATATATTATTGTCAACAAATTGTCACTACTTATTATCCTTCAAGGAATTGATTTTGAGAAACTACAAAAGGGAAAGAAAAAAATAAAAAGAAAGGATATATCTAAAACACACAATTGTGTTACATGAAAATGAAAAGAAAAAGAAAAGAAAAAAATAAAAGTGCTTCATATTCTCTAAAGAACTTCTGTTAAAAACCTTTTCTTATTAGAAGTCAACCCTTTTGGGATATTCTTCTTCTTATTAACTATTTGAAAAACTTATCCATTTGTTATTTTGATTATTTTCTTGTAACTGGCTAAGGTACTTATTATCTATTTAGATCCAGTATCTTGTCAATACTTCATTTCTTTTAGTCTTGATTTTGTATCTATTCACATAGAAGAAGATAATTGATGGTAAATCCCAGGTTCTTATGTAACTTTATAGTCTTGTTGAGTAACTCCCGATATCTTCTAGCAGCCATGCCTAGTTAAAGGAATTTTACTGGTGTTCATCTTGATTATGATATCATTACACAACATCTGGGAAAATGCATTTTCAATCCTAAAGAAGGACAGTATTTTGTATTTCTCTGCTTTTCAGTCTTACAGCCTAATCGGGATAAGGAAATAACCTCCTTCATGTACTTTTGTCTTACTAAAATAATAAGAAGTTGAAGACCTCAATTTAAACAAATAATCACTTTTTCACTATCTAGGGAATTTAGTGTTTATTTTAATGGCCTCATGATTTCTTTGCTTCTATTACACTTCATTTGGAGAAGTGGAAGAGTCTATATCAATGATTTCTCTTTTTTTCGCTGATGATATTATTAGAACACATAATATAATTAATAAAAGCTTGTTTATATTCTGTTATTAACATTTTTTGTGTTAACCAATCACCTTTAGAAAAGCTATATCAATTTTGTGCTACTCCAAAATTTAGGATCAAGCTGAAATAGGCAAAATTTCTCAAAAACTCTGAAAAATATGTAACTCTAAAAAGGTAGAAACAGTGGGGAGGAAAAGGGCTTGATCTATTGGATAATTTATTGTTATTCCTTATAAAAAAGGCTAATATATCAAGAACTCACTTAAGATATATAGTACTGTCAGTATTGAAGATTTCTTATATAAAAAGATCTTATTAATGCTGAAAAAGAAAAAAAAGAAAAAAAGAAAAAAATTTCTCCTCTAGGGGCTTGTCATATATTATGGCTTGTCTTGTTGCTTGAAAAGGTTTAGTCTTGTATGAAGAATGTTATATTACTTAGTTTCTTGCCTTTATTTGAAAATTGTCTTATATCTTTAGCATTATATCAGGCTAGAATCTGTTTTATTACTGACAATTTTCTGTAGACAGGTAAGTCCTTTTTCTTTTATAATAGCTGAACAAATAGTCTAGGTTGAATAAGTTCTTTCTTATTTGTAAAGATATGGTGATATCATGTTCTATATTCATCTTCACTAAACACAAATAACTTATAGTAGATCTTAAGTTCTTATAGGGCTGAATAAATGTATTCAGATATATAGAGTGATCAATAGGAGCTTGTTTATCAATCTTGTCCAATATGTTTTATATCAACCAATCAAAATCAATAGAAGCTATAAAGTAATAGTTCTTAGAGACCACACAACTAGTTAAAGAAAAAAAGTTGAATCCTTTAACTAACTAAAAAAAAATCTCTATCATGTTCTATTTCTTCATTTCAAAAGAGTGGGACAGATATTTTACTGATGATCCTTCTCTCTTTAAAAACTTTCTTGCCATTGGTAGTAAAGATAGAGACTGAACTTTGTAGGTCACAAGAGTTCAATTTGTTTGAAGGTGATTGTAAATAAGAAGGAGAGGTGGGGTAACTCTTAGAGATAATTTTTAGATTGATTTAAGGATAGTATTAAAACTTTATTAGTAAATAAATATAAACTTCTTATGAATATTTTTTTATATATAATCTGAGGATTAGTAAAAAAAGTATGATAATAATAATAATAATAATAATAATAATAAAAATTCAATTAACTTTATTCAAAAATTTATTTTTAAAATTTTTTTCTTAATAAAAAATACTATATTCCTATTTTTTCTTCTAACTCTTTAAAAAACTTATTTATTTTAATTTAATTTTTTAATTATACTATCTATTAATCTTTATTTATTAAAAATATTTATATACTGTTTATAATTTAAAGATTTAATTGTTTTAAGATTTAATTAAAACAAAATTTCTTTTTGCTGATCCTCTAACCATATACAAAAAAAATGTTTACAAGAATTTTGATACTTCTTTACTAAAAGAGTCTTACTACTTTTCTTAAATCAATCTAAAGAGTACCTTTAGAACATCCCCACCTCTCCTATATCTTATTTACAATTTCTTTTGAACAAACTAAATTCTTGTGATCTACAAAGTTTAACTCTCACCTTTATTACCAACAACAAGAAAGTTTTTATAAGAAAAAGAATCAACTGTGAAGTATCACTCATCTTTCAGTTATAATGAAAATAACAGAGATTGTATTTCAACCAAAGAACTCACTTTTCTATCCTTGAACTGGTGTTGTGATCTTTTAGGCTACTTTTTTTATAGCTTTCTGCAGAATTTTACCTACTTCAGCTTGATCCTGAAATTTTGGGTAGCACAGATCTCACTGATTCTGATTGGCTGACATAAAACATATTGGACAAGATTGATAAACAAGTTTCTATTGGTACCTCACATATCTGAATGCATTTTCTCAACTTCATAAGAACCTGGAGTTTACCATAAGTCATATGTATTGGTGCGAGTGGATACATAATATGCTATCAACACATCATTGAATACAAGAAAGAGTTCATCTGATTATAATAAAGGTTACAAGATGCTCAAGTGATTTTTTTTCAAGTTAGAACTGCCTATATCTTAATTGTATGTCATATAGATTTCTACCTCTACTGCTTGAAAAAGTCTAAACCAGAGAAAGCATAAAACTATTAGGGATACTCAGTAGTAAAGCTCATACACAAAGCAACTCAAGAAGTTTTTATCCTATTTTCAAAAAATCCCAAGCTGAAAAATTGGAAGATTAACACTACTACACTAATCAAAACTTGAGTTCAAAAATATCAGCAATGATGTAGAAGCTGGCCAAAATATCTAAAAGTTTCTTATTGATTATTAGTATTAATGGTCACTAGCAGAAAATATCAACTGCAAGGCTAGATGCTGTTCTTCATAAAGAAATTAAATCTGAAATAAGATATACAAATAGGTAAGTATATTTATATTTAAATAGGAATAGATTTAATTGATGATATACTAGAAGACCTTTAAGTTGATTATATGGATACCAATTACTTAGGCCTTCCTGGTTACTTTTTTCCCACAAGCCTTAAAACTATATAGTTTTCCTTTTTAGTCTCCATCTTATTTCCATAAAGACTCAGTAAAAGTTTTCCTTCCAGATCTATTCATAAGGGGAATTGAAACAAAACAGGTATGTGTGAAGCAACAAGACCAATATATTACATATGACTGTTCAATTTTTATTTTTATTTTCTTTATTTTTATTTATAATACTAGCATACTCTAGGAATATTGATTTTTTTTTGGTAAAAGAAAGGACAATAAGTCTCGAAGTAGCTTTAGAAATAACTTTAGCTTATTGTTATCTTTATTGATCCTGAATATATACTTATGTATTCATGCTTTGTGTAATATATATTTGTAATTTGAAAATCAATAAAGTTAGATATGAGCTTATCAAAAAAAAAAAAAAAAAATCTAATTAAAATAAATTATAAAACTTTATCAAGTAAAATAATAAAAAAATTTTTTTTTTGCTGGTGAAGCCAAAACTTTATTGAAACTTTATAGAATAGAGAAGAAAAACTTCTCTAACTATATATTCAAGCTATTTAATAATAAAGTGTTATAATAGAAGAATTCCTGAAAGAAATATATTACCTTATAACTAGATTATCTCTTTTAAACAAAAGAGAATTAATCTAAAACTTGACTAATGTTTATAAATAAATTTCAAAAGTAAAAAGGAAAAAAGAAGAAAGTAAAGTATATTTTGGATTTTAGTTTGTTACTATTTGTATTTTTTATTTTATTTTCAAAGAAAGAAATACAAATTTAAAAAAGACTATACAAGTTTAAACAGAAGTAAAGATTTTGTATTATAAAAGAGACATCAAAAGAAGAAGAGGAAGTAATATTAATTGATTAACAAATGTCTTCCAATTTTTGCCTTATTTCTATTATATCCTATTCAATATGAAATTGTTATAAATGTTTTTTTAAGTAATGGTAAGTCAAGGAATTTTCAAGAAGACTTTAGAATATAAATAAAAGAAATTAAGAGAGAGGGATTCCATTATTAAATAATCTGTTCTTCTTTATTATTACAATAATTATAGTCTTGAAAGAAAAATCTTGATACTTTTGATATACAACTTATTGGACTTGATAAAATTATTCTATTTTCTCTAGAGTATTACCACCTATAGAGATTGAGCTATTGTTTAATAGATATGTGACATACTAGTTAAGCTGAATCTTAGTAATTACCTATTGATTTAATGATTCGGTATAAATGATCTAAGGATCTCTTTGATTTTTTAAATATTATATGCTAATAAAGAATAGATATAATACTCTTAAAACATTGTTCTTGTTCTATATTTTCTTGAGTCTTGTCTTTATTTATCTTTTTTGCTTAAAGTAAAAGGAAGAATATATTCTTTCTTTTTTTGTTTAGCCAAAAATGTAAGAGATAAGTTATGTTCTATATCTATCTATACTAGAACTATATGATATATAATAGATTCTGGTTCTTATAGAATTGCAAAAATGTATTCAAACATATGATATAACTAATAGAAACTTGTTTATATTCTTTTACTAATGTGTCATTACTGAACCAATCAAATTGTAAGAAACTTTGTACCATTTAAAATTTTAAATCAAACTGAGATAAGCAAAATTTCCCAGAAAAAATTGAGAAAAAGTAATATTAGAGTTTAGTAAAGTGACCTGAGAGTAAAGATGAGTCCTTAAAGAGGAAGGTAGAGACAAAAGTCAAAAGTTTCTTATTAGAAAACATTAAAATTTTTAAATTAATAACTATAGAAAAACTAATAATAATTTTTTTTTTTTTGAATGAGCTATACCTAATTTTATTTATTTCCAAATTACATATGTACATTGTATAGAGAGTAGGTGCATAGATATACATTCGGGGTTGATAAAGACAATGATAAGTTAAAGCTATTTATAAAGCTACATAAAGACCCATTGCCCTTTCTTTAATAAAGAAAAATCAACATCTCTAGAATATGCTGGTATTATAAAAGTAAAAATAAAAAAAAAATTGAAATTGAAATTGAATAGTCATATATATTTCTAAGAGAATATTGATTCTGTTTCTTGACATAATCTGTCTTGTTTTGGTTTCTTCTGTAAAGAGTTCTAGGAAAAAAAACTTCTACTAAGTCTTTATAGAAATAAGATGAAGGCTATCAAGAGAGACTTTAAAGTTTTAAAACTTGTGGAGAGGGAGTAATCAGGAAGGTCCAGATGATATATTGGTATCTGTATAAGTGACTTGAAAGTCTTTCAGTATATTATCAATTAAATCTATTCCTATCAAAATATGAGTATACTTATCCATCTATATATTTTATTTCAGATTTAATTCTTTATAAAAAGGATAACATCTAGTTTTATAATAGATATACTCTGCTAGTGACCATTGATATTAATAATTAACAAGAATTTTCCAGATTATCCAGCTAATTTGTACATCACTGTTGATATTTTTAGACACAAGTTTTGATTGGTATAGTGACATTAGCCTTTTAGTTTTCCAGCTTGAGATTTTTGAAGATAGGATGAAAACTTCCTAAATTGCTTTGTATATGAGCTTTACTATTGAGTATTCCTAATAGCTTTATGCTTTCTTTGATTTAAACTTTCCAAACAGTAGAGGTTGGGATTTACCTGATATACAATCAGGATATAGATGGCTCTGACTTGAAAAAAAGTCAATCGAGCATCTTGTACCTTTATTATGATCAAACAAATTCTTTCTTGTATCCAATAATGTATCAATAACATGTTCTATATTTACCTGTATTAGACCATATAACTTATGGTAGATTTCAGATTCTTATGGAGCTGAGAAAATGTATTCAGATATGTGAGATGGTCAATAGAAGCTTGTTTATTAATATTGTCCAAAGTGTTTCATGTCGAACAATCAGAATTGATAAAATCTGTGCTATCTGAAATTTCAGGATCAAGCTAAAGTAGACAAAATACTCTAGAAAACCATAAAAAAAATAGTTTTTAGAAAGCACAATACCAGTCAAATAATGAAAAGATAAGTTCTTTAATTAGGATATAATCACTATTGTTTTTCTACCATAATTGAAAGATGATAGATATTTTATTGTTAGCCTTTTTTTCTTTAGCAACTTTCTTACTATTGATAGTAAAGATGAAAGTTGAACTTTGCAAACTATAAGAGTTCAATTTATTCAAAGGAGATTGTAAATAAGATAGAGAAGAGATAAGAAGTTCTGAGAGAACTCTTTGAGTTGATTTAAAGAAAGTAGTAAGACTCTATTAGCATAGAAATATTAAAACTTCTTGTGAATATCTTTTTTGTATATGGTCAAAAGATTAGTAGAAAGAGTTCAATAATTAGAATTTGATTGTTCTCTATTATTTAAATTATTAATTTATATTATTTTTTGACTTTTGTTTTTATTAAATGAAGAGTTATGAATTTTGGTTTTCAAAAAAAAATATAAATGATCTATGAAATTTTATATACTAAATATTTTAGAGACTAATTATTACCCAAGAATAGATTGTAATATATTTATAATAGCTATCTAATTATATAACAAGTTTTATAATATTTTCTATATATTAAATTGATAGAAAAACATCAATTCTTTTCTTTTTAGTACTTTCTTGTCATTAGCAGAAAAGGTATTTCATAGATTTTAAATTACATAAAATATATTTTTTATTAAAAGGAATGTTAACAAATAGAAGAGGAAGTAGAGATAACTCTTGAAAGTTTATTCAAGTTGATTTAATGAAAGTATTAAAATTTAGTTAATCAAGAAATATAAAAACTTCTTGTGAATATTTTTTTGGTATATGGTTGGAAAACAAAAACTCTTTTCCACAAATCCTTTTTTTCTTAAAAATTTCTTTTTTTGATAATTTTGAGAAAAAAGAAAGAAAGTGAATAGAAGAGATGAGTTCTCATAGAGAATCTAGAAAACAATACAGTTTGGGGCAACCCAATTACAACAAAAATTTTCTAGTAAGAGGTAACAAAGAAATATATACAAAAAATTGAATCCGGACACTGAAAAGGAAATCAACAAAAACAAAGAAAAAACAGTTTTATGAGAAGAAAACAGATCAGAAAAACATATGAACAGTCTCAACAACAAACAACAATCAATTTTGAAAGGCTCAAGTAGTACCGAACCCAGAAAAATGACAGCTGACAACTCCATCTGGAGTGAGTAAGTAGAAGAAGAAATCTTGACAACATCAATCAGCAGAGAAAGTACATCCGTTACTGAAAACCCAAAAGAAAGCCTAGCAACATAATCAGGAGATATTGAAACCAGAGCACGAACTATTGACTTAGACGTAGAAATGAATTTAGAAGAAAAATTGGAGAAAACATCTCTCAAATAGATCAAAACCCTGAAGAAGAATAGCAGATTGGAAAAAAAAATGAAAAAACAAAAACCAACACTTTTGATAGATCCAGGCTTAGATCCCCTTTTGATAGAAAAATCAGATTTGGAAGAGAAAGAGTCAAAACAGGAATAAAAGCAAGTGCAATTCCAGGTCGAACAACAAGTCAAAAAGTTGTCTTCTTATTAAGAATCTAGACTCTATAGTTGGCCTTATATCTATCTTTAGTGAAGGAAAAGATGAAAATAAACATATCATAGCCATATTTGAGGATAAACAAGCTGTAGATAAGACATATAACGTAATCTTGCCAGATACAAGTAATATGTATCTTGAACACATGACAACTATATCCTTGGTATAAAAAAAAGAAAACAGTATCGTGGTGTGAAACATATCCCTAGAAGTTAAATTCATTGAAGTATAACAAGCCTTTGCCAAATATAGTGAGATCACCAATATCACAATGACAACTCAACAAATGTGATAGATTGCTACAATAACCTATGCAGATAAAGAAAACAAGAATACTATTATCAATAAATGAAGTGTTCCACTAAGAGCAGACTCAGTCAGAATTTTTGATGCTCAATTAAGTCATAACAGCCAAACTAATCAACCTTCTACAAATACAATAGCTTTTGATCTTTGACATATATGTGAGCAAACTAAGATCAAATAATGTTATATCGAGATACCTTTCATATAAAAGGAAAAGATTTGCAGTAATTAGTTTTAAAAATGAGAAAACCAGAGAAGCTGCCACTAAAGAAATTTTCAACTTGGAAAAACCATAATGGAATGAAAACACATCAAAATCAAACTATGCAGCTTCTGTAGCAGTATAGAATACTTAGTTGCAAACTGCCCATTAAAAAAATGCTGTGCACAATAGAAGCCGTACAGATTAGAACAAGCCAAATGTTTTGACAAACTTTATACCAAATACAAACCAGTAAAAATAGGAGCAATTAAAACTTAACCAAATAAAAGCAAAATATCATCAAACCAGGATCTTATGTAGTAGTCGCCAAGCAAGGCCATTGAACTAGAGACAACCAATCCTTCAAACCAAAGTCAACAAATACAATGGATGAAATCCTAGAGATATTAAAAAAAATCAGGAGAGAAATCAAGGAAATCAGAAAGGATATAGCAGATTTAAATGAATGCATTGTCAACCTGGAGAGCTACAATGAAGAATATATAGAACAAGTGGAGAAACTCCAGGACACTGAGGAGAACCAAAACCATATAGCAGAAAATAATGAAGAGATACATGACAACCTACAAGATATTCAAGTCAAACAACAATATATCTATTTCACCATGAACAGGTTGGATCAAAATATAGACCGAATGTTTAATGCCTTGACAAACACCTTGAACTTGAATTCATCCCAACTCACCCCATTCATCAATAAGTCAAAATATGGAAAATATTATAAGCAATAGTAAAATTTTCTCAATAGAAGATACAATAACTAATGATATAGACAACATTATACCACTCACCAATTTACAGATAAACTTAATACAGCATATAACAAATAACGATCTAAACAAAACAAAAGAAAACTATAAAGATACTATTTGGCAAGCTACAACATATAACATCCTTATTTTTAAAAGTTTTTCAAATATCACTATTATAGATATTATATAGAAATTCATCAATACTTGATTGATCTATTCAATATCAAAGATTAGATTCAAAATTTAAATTTTGATATATTTGTGACAATTTATATTGAATAATTGAATATGAAAAACCTCAATTGGACCAATTAATTATATTCCTATTTAAATAATAAGAAATAACTGGTTTATCTGGTGTGCCATGAAAAAATGAAACATAGTCATAAAAACAGAGACAAATGGGACAGATTCACAATCTAAATATTGGAAGCATCCAAAATATAATATAATATGGTTTCATGATGAAGAACAAAAGATAGGATAGGAACTAAGCATCATACTTAATAAAAAGATAACAAAGAGAGTTTTCAAGTACAACACATAGCCAGGAAGACTCATTCACATAGACTTAATCTTTCCCAAAAAACAAAAATTAAGAATAATAAGAGTTTACTTCCCAACTTAACAGGAAGACAAGAACTGACAAGGCATCCTAAATCAATTAAGATGATGGATCAGAGAAGCTATCCAAAAAGACTGACATCTTCTAGTCTTGGGAAATTTGAACAGCATACCTTATTCAACATGGGATAGAGACAATGCAGATAGAAGGAGTACAGCCAACAAGCCCTTAGGCCCCCAAATAGTATTCTTGTGGACATCTGTCTTGAAGACATATACAGACTTCACAACCCTATCAAAAGAGAGTTCTCTTGAAGCTGAAATACTTGCAACAGCAAAATAGATCAAATATGGATAAACATACTACCTACCTGACAAAGCAAGAAAGCTTTTATCAGTAAATCCTTAGACCCTCTCATTCTCAGAAATCACAGGCCAGTCATGACAGAAATAGAAGTATGACAACTAAGTCCAAGAAAAAAATCAACCTATTACAAACCCAATAACAGATACAACTGGCATCTAACAAACAATGAATAATAGGAAAAATTCTCATTAGAAATAGAAAACTCCTTGAACAATAAAAAAGCTGAGCCCACGTCTATAGACAAACAATGAAACAAACTACAAAACTATCTTCTAAGAGCAGTAAAGCTACACATTCCCAAAAAGAAACACCACCAGAAAAAAAAAATATTCAAAGAAGACAAGCCAGTGGAGAGGCCACTTCTATAGCTACAACTTCTTAGAAATAAAATAAAGGTGGCACTGAAAACAGATGGCTTATCTCCTAATATAGCGAAACATCTGCAAATAAACCTAAACAATCTTAAACAACACATAAAAAGAATTGAAAAGACACATCCAAACGACTATTTATCCCATTGACTTATACTTACACAAGAAACAATAAAAGCTATAAAGTCCTAATTCACACAATAACATAAAGAAGAAAAAACCAAGCTATCAAGCAAAGAATAGCAATCAGACAAACCTTCCTAGCAACAAACAAAAAAGCAATGATAAACAGCATTATGGATAGATCCAAAAGATCTATCAATCTAGACAAAATAATTATAGAGAAGGGGAAGTGATAAATATCTTGATTGAACTGAAGAAAATAAAAGTTGCAGTTAGAAAACACTTCAAGGACTGGACTTCAACAAGAAACATTATAGCAATAGCTAACCACTTCTTATGGAAAGAGAAATACAGGTCCAAGGATAACATCAACCATAGATAGTATAACACAGGTCTAACAAAAATATCTAAAGAGGGGTTGAAAAGTAAATTGGTTAGGAAGCTTTTGTTTTTATTAGCTTTAAAAGAGGTATTAAAGGTATTGGATAGATTAAACTAATTTCAGAAGGTTAATCAATCTATAATTTAATTATTTTGGATTTACAGCTCTTGAATTCTTTTTGTATTGTTTGATCTTTTTTAATTTTTTTTCCTATTGAATATTTTAATGAATTCTTTGATACAGATTTCTATTATGTTTTTATATTATGTGACTATTGTAAGAACTTTTTCTAATTCTAATAGTTAATGTCAAATTATCAGATTCTCATATCCATCTTGTTTAGAAAGTAGATTTACTTGATTGTTGAACTTGTTAGTTTTATGGATCTTAATTTTTATAATTTCAAGGTAAGATTTTTCTTTTTTATTAAGTCTTTGATATTATTTCATATTGATCAATTGATGATCTTTGTCCATTTTTTTGTTGATATCTCTGTTTGTGAGTGATAGATTTTCATATCTTAACTATAGTATTACAATCAGTGAAAATTGAAACTATTGTGTTTCAAGAAGCTGTATATAATGCAATAAGAATAGTCAATGGTTCTATCCTAATTGCTGATAGCTATGTCAATATCCCTGATAAAAATTATTTTTTAACTTTGTTATTTTCTATTAGAACCCAAGTAAAATCTATTTCAAGTTCATTATCTTTTGTTCATTTTTTATAAAAGTCATCTGTATAAAAAGTGAACTGGTTAGTTATACTTATTCTAGTATATCTGTAAGTTTATCTACATATTCTTTTGATTGGATAACTTGTCTTATTAATATACTGTAGCTTTCCAGTTTTTTATTTGAATTTTCACTTTTACAGATCTAAAAATAGGTAAAGTAAATATCTATTGCCTTGTAGTTATTTGCCAATCTGTGAGATTGCCTGATAGGAGAACTTGTTTTTCTTTTCTTAAATTTCTATATCTATTTAATTGTAAAAGAATATAGATTTGTAATAGAACTATTTTTAATGCTTGAGATAATTTATCTGGTTTAAATAGAATATAGTTTTTAGTAAGATCATATGATAACTAATATGAAGTAAATTAAATTTTATTATTTTAAAATGACGCCTTTCCTAATATATCAGTTAAAAAGTTGAAGTAGACTACCCAGTATATTTTTCTCCTATCTAGATATGCTGAAAGTATTTCAATTTACATATTATAATAGTCTATTTAATCTAGTCCATATAATGACTTTCTTAAGAGATCTTGATTCTCTGTTGCTTTTTTAAAAACCTTTTTATATCAGGAGAGGACTAGTTCTTTATATTTGCTATAGAGAATCTGGATGCTTTTCATTCCTTAAGTATTATTGTGATTTTATTAATAATTTGATCTAAGAATATGATCTTATCACTAGTCAAAAAAAAATTATTCAATATATTGCCACTTATGTAATATTTAGCAAAAATAATATAAATAAATCAGTAACTACAAAAATCAACATATTACCAATTTGGCAAAAAATTCATTAACAATTGTCAAATAATTCATTAAAAATTTATCACAAAATTATTTATTAACAATTTAATAAAAATTTGATATTAATTTATTAATAATTTATCAAAAATTCATCATCTATTTATTAAAAATTCAACAATTATTTGTCAAAACTATTCATTAAAAATTTATTAACTATTTGTTAAAAAATCAGCAACTATTTATTAAATTATTCATTAAAGATTCATTAACTATTCATTAAAAATTCAATAACTATTAATTAGCAATAAAGTAAAAAAATTGATAAACTTATGCATGAATTTTTTTGAATTAAAGTTATATTTATAAATTATAAATAATATAAACTATAATATAATATATAATACTATATATCATTTATATTATTATAATTTAATTAATTATATATATATATTTTTTTTTGAGTATCCGTAGCTAGGCTAGATTGTTAGTTTATTAATCAATTGAAAACAAAAGTACATTTTCATTTGAGCAGCATGATACATACTACAGCTAAACTATTATTC
>CAJVPT010003997.1:0-14208 GCA_910592055.1 Acaulospora colombiana
ATGAATCTTGAAACTCCAAATACCCTTATATAGCAGTGAGATTTAATTTTATCCATCCAAAAGAAATCAACCTCTCCGAATTGTTGTAAAAGATCTCTAACCATCTGAAGTGTCAAAGGACGAACGAAATTTCTAATGTAAAGTATTGACGTTGGTTCGTGTTCGGAAGGCGGTGCTAAAATTTTTTGAATAAAATAACCATTAATGAAGAATAAATAAATGCTAGACATAATAAATACTACCTGGCTCATTATTTTCGTTTTCATTTTTTTGGTCAATTCCTTCAGTCTATAAAATACTGGATGAATTGGAATTATTTAAATGTAACCAACAGAAAATAATAACCCACCTCTTGTATAGATCTATTCTCACACATATCACTCTGTAATTTCACAATTTCAGTTCTTTGCGGGACACTTAGCATCTCCTAGTATGTATGCAATATATGTTCAATCGATGATAATCATAAAACGACTACTTAAATAAATATACCTTCAAGCTGTCTGTTGTAATAGAAAATTCTTCTTCATCGAGGGATGAAAGAAGCTTTGAAGATGAATCTTTTGATTCGTCAATGCTTTTTCGATGGGTTTTCAACACTCTTCTTGGTTTTTTTAGCTCTTCACTTAACTGATCGTTTGCAACCAAGTTAACTTCTGTGGAAGATGAAGCTTCCGTGGTTACAGGCACTATTAAACAAATAAATCGACAAAAGTGTTGAATATTTTCTACGAGAAGACGCCACTTAAATCCGAATAAAAAAAAAAGAACCTGTGGAATCTGGCATGTAGAATTTATGACAGCTTGTGGTGATTTTAATTAGAAGGGATAAATAACTTTGGAATGATCATTAAACTACGATAATCCTTGATCAAAAGATTATATACAGTAATTTAAAATGTATTTTTTAATCTTTTTGACTTTCACTGTAGATGCCGTAGCTAGATCGTATTTATTAAGAATACATAAGTATATATTCATTCGAGCAGCATGGTCCATATTACAGCCAAACTATCTATCAAATCTAACTCACTCATTATTAGCAAATACCTTGAAAACAATTTGCTATTCCATAATAGACTTTGGATGAAAACCCTCCTGGTTTACATATTATTGCTAATAGGTTGTCGCTGATAATTATTCTAGCAAGTTATTGAAATAAATAAAGTTACAAAAGGGTTAGGTTAAGAATAAGGAGAGAGGAAATATTTAAAAATATACAAATATATTTACAAGAAAATAAAGTAAAATAAAATAAAAAAACATTAATTCTCTAATCACATACAAAAAAAAATGTTTGCAAGAAGTTTTTTTACTTCCTTGTTAATAAAGTCTTAATACTTTCATCAAAACAATTTGAAGTATAACTTCAAAAATTATTATTCTTCTTTTTTTCTTGTTTATAAATTACTACACTTAAAAACTTAACTTTTAGTGATTAAGAAAAGTCAAGTAACACTTTTGATACCAATGGCAAGAAAGTTTCTAAAGGAAAAAAAACTAACTATAAAGTACCTGAAAGCTTTTCAAACTTTTGTAGTGAGAGATTATAGAGATTTTGTTGCAATAAAAAGGCTTAATTTTTTCTTTTCTAATTGTCTGAGTCCTTTTAAAATTCTACTTTTATGATTTTCTAAGAAATTTTACCTATTCAATTTGATCTTAAGTTTTGAGTAACACAAATTTTCATTAAAAGTGATTGATTGACATAAAATACATTAATTTTTGAAATATAAACAAGCTCAAATTGATCATACTTATATGTCTTAATGACATTATTGATAATTGAAAAGAATATTCTGAAAATATATATTTTTTAAAACTCAAGTCTTTTAAAGAAAACATTTATAATATCAAAAGACTAAGAAATAAATAATGTAGATTGTAAATTTCAATTTCTTCTCTAAGTTTCTTAAATAATAACAAAACTTTAATAGATAAAAATCAAGATTTGGATACTTCTTTAAAGATATCTTAATTTAATATTTACTTAAATAAAGAATTAATTGAATTAATTTGTTTAATATCATAGATAATAATAAAAAGATTTCTTCTAAAACTCAATAGAAACAAGAAAATTATTTCAATCAAATAAATTTCATTTAAGAAAAGAATTGTTTTCTTTTTAAAAATTTTTAATAAAATTATAAATTGTTCCTTTTTTTTATTTTCTCTTTAATCAATAATTTATAATTTATAAATAATCTATAATAACAAATTGTTGACAATAAATTTAGAGGATAAATATATATGTATATCAATTTTTTAAGAAAGTGAAATATTGTTTCCTAAACCTGACTTAAAGTATTTTAATATAATAATAAATTAATTATTATACTATATAAAAATTTTTGTAATATTAAAAATAGTTATAAACTTCTTAATAAAAATTAAACTATATAATATAGTTATAAATTAAAAAGATTTATTTGATTAAAATATTTTTTCTCTTTTTGACTATTTGAAAAATTTATTTATTCTTGATTTTTATTTCTTTTTCATATATTATTTGAAATATTATTACTTTAAAAAATATTTATATCAAAAATAAATCCAATTTCAACTTGCTTTAAATAATAATTTTTTATTTATTTGTAACAAATATAAATTAACTTACGATAAATCCTAAGTTTTTATACTATAGAATTCAATAGAAACTGAATCTTGTTTTTTTTTTATTTTTTTTATTTTTAACCTATAACTATATTATAGAAATTAATTTTTATTGTAAAGTTTAAATTATTTATATAATATCTAATTCATTATTATATTAAAATAATCTAAGTCAGATTTAAATAACAATATTTTATTTCCTTAAAAAATAGATACTATATATATTTCAAATTTACTAGATTTATTATTAATAGTTTATTACTATAAATTATTTATAATCTATTGTATAAATTGATAAATTAAAAAAAAAAAACAAACTCTTTCCACTGATCCTCTGCCTATACACAAAAAAGATGTTCACAAAAAATTTTTTATTTCTTTGTTAATAAAGTCTTAATACTATTTTTAAAACAACTTGAAGTCCCACTTCAAAAGATACTCCTATACCTTTTTCCTTGTTTATATTTATTTTCAAACAAAAACTTGGCTTCTTGTGACCTAGAAAAGTCAAGAAACACCTTCTTTACCAATAGCAAGAAAGTTCTGTAAAGAAGAAAAACCAATAGTATAGTACTTGAAGTCTTTCATATTGAAGCATGTTTATAGAAGTTCTTTGTAGTGGAAGATGATGAACATCAAGCCATATTTTAAAGTGTCTACCCATTGTAGTTTCCCTCTTATAGTCGTCCAAAAATTTTTTTGGTTTTTTAGAAAATTTTGCCTACCTCAGTTTGATCCTGAATTTTAGGTGACACAACCTATTGCAAAATATGATTAGTGGATATGAAACACATTAGTAGCAGAATGTAAACAAGTTCCTACTGATTATTCCATGTGTTCCAATGATATCATTGATGAAAGAAAGAGAATTTATTGATACTATATGAATCCTTTACTCCTTCAAATGAAGTGTAACTGAAGCAAAGAAATCATGAAGCCATTAGGATGGGCACTAAATTCCCTAAATGATAAAAAGGCAGTTATTTGTTCAAGCTGAGGTCTTCAACTTCTTATCATCCTGATTAGGCAAAATACACAAAGAAGATTATTTCCTTATCCCAGTCAGGCAATAAGACCAAAAAGCAGAAGAATGGGATCCACTACTCTTTTCTAGAATTGAGAATGTATTTCTCCAGACATTGTATAATAATATCGTAATCAACAAGGATCTCCATATTATTCATTACCCTCTCACCATTGTAAGGCAAAAAGATTATTGTGGAATCCGACTTTTTGGACAATGGAAGATGCTCATCAGTAAAATTCCTTTAACTAGGCATAGCTGCTGGAAGATATTGGTAGTTATACAATAAGGCTGAAGGGTTACATAGGAATCTGGGGTCCATCATAAATCATTAGCTATCACGAATGGATATAAAATCAATACCAAAAGAAAGGAAGTGATAAGCAAGACACTAGATCCAAGTAGGCAATAAGTATTTCAGATGGTTATAAGAAAATAATCAAGAGTATGAATAGATAAGTTGCTCAGATAGTTAGAAAGAAGAAGGATATTCCAGAAAGATTAATTCCTAATGAAAAGAGGTTTGTTTAGTAGAGGTCCTTTAGAGGACATGGAGTATTTTAATTTTCTTTTTTCTTTTTTATATAAGCACAATTGTGCATTTTTAGATATTTTCTTTCCTTTTTTTTTCCCCCTTTCCCTTTTGTAGTTTCTTATATTTAGTTCCTTAGAGAATAATAAGCAGTGATAACCTGCTAGCAATAATGGGTAAGTTAGGAAGGTATTCACCCAAAACTTAGTTCAAAATGAAATATTGTCCCCAAGGTTGCACTTAGAGGCTAAAGCTCTTTTGAGAATTGAAAGTCATTGACGAGTGTGTCAGTACAAGTTTTTAGTTTAGGCATGATGCAATTGCCCTATATATCTCTACCAGTTTTCATATTAATTAATAAATATACAGTATTGGTCTGACCATGGGTTTAAAAAAAAAAAAAAAAAGAGCAATATATTAAATGTAAAATAAATTTACTTTCTTTTGTACCATATATTTTTCTAAGCACAATACAAAACTTTCTTTAGTATTTTCATCTATATGCATGCCCCAGATTTTTACAAAATCTAATGTTATATTATGCATTTTTTAATTTTTGCTGATAAAATACAGTATGTAGTTATCACTAGGAATACCTTTATCAAGTTGATGTCTAAATATCAAGGATAAATAAAATATGGTTCACCACTTCTTGCAAAATTTTTAAAATTTTTCTTGATCAGCCAAGTATAGATTTATTATATATATTTTAACTGATACAGTAACTGGTATTTTAGTTTTTTATGAGATTGATTGAATAAATATATAGAATGCTAGTTCCTCTATGATCATAAAAGAGTATTGGTTTATAACAATTCATCAAATAAGATTTTGTTTTACTTTTTCAAGTTTATGTATTCATCATATATGAAATAAATTTTAGTATGGTTTTAAATTTAATAAATATATTTATACTAACTATTGTAGTATTAAAAATTTTTTTGATTAAAGATTTATCAGAATATGAATTTATTTTTATCAGATAGTTTTTTTCTAGGTGTTTGAAAAGATTAGAGATACTACCTCCACTACAGGTATATTTGATACTGTAATAATTGCAGAAAACTTTTTTACTTTTATTAAAATTGAAATCCTTTGTAAAATGATTTTACACTTTACTTTTATAATTTATTTTATTACTACTTGTAGCAGTATTACTCAATTCATAACTATTTAAACTGAAACTTTTATTGTTTATTTTATTGGAATCATTGAAAGAACTATTGTATTCTATTTTATTTTTTGATATAAATAATACTAGTAATGTTGCAGAAAGAAAAATATCATAAAAAATATCACAAAATTTTAAAGAAATATATAAAAGTATTAAAGAAATATAAAAAAAAAATCCAGATTTTATTTTTTTAATTACTATAAATAGCTTTATTTAAATATAGTTAAAATGCTGGATTTTATTTAAACCTGGCTAAATTTTAAAACTTGAAATCCAATTAGTTTCAAAATTTAGAATCCGATCGGATCAGATTTCAAAATTTGAAAACTGTATCCAATTCAAATACAAACTAATCAAAAAATTTAAAATTTGATTCAATCTGTTCAGATCAAATCTGCAGATCATTCAGTTTTGAATAAAAATTGCGATCCCTATGTTTTTTTTTTTTTTTTTAATTTGCCATCAGGCTGACACAGCTTATCTTTATTGTGATTTAAAATATTATATAATTTCAAAGATTTTCACATGACAGCTCATCCATCTTAGAAGTTTAACTTTTCTAGATGCAACTTAGGAGATAATATTTTGCTCTCTTAATAACTTGGATTATCCTTTAGCTATCAAGTTCATTGCTTACAGGTCATCACTGTAAAAAATTGCAATCCCTATATACAACCATGTTATATGTTAATTTTTACTGAGTTTTTATATCTAAAATAGGTTTTAAAGTTTCTATTTGTTGATTTTTGCAAGTATCATTTAATTTTCTAGTCAGTAAGATGATAATTATATTTTTACAACCAATTTTCGTAACTATATATAAATAAATTAATAAATATAAAAAACAATATACTATATATATTATATACTAAAAATAAAAAAAAACTCTTTCTACTAATTCTTTGATCACATACAAAAAAGATATTCACAAGAAGTTGTTTGCTTCTATACTAAAAATGTCTTTAATACTTTCTTTAAAACACCTTGAAGAGTGACTTCAAGAGTTATCTCTATCCCCCTTACTTGTTTACAATTCTCTTTAATTAAAAATTTGACTTCTGATAATCAAGAACAAGTCAAGTAATACCTTTGATATCAATGGCAAAAAAGTTTTCAAAGGAAAAAGAATCAATAATGAAGTACATGAAAGTCTTCTCCACCTTTGAAGCGAGAAGTATATAGAGGTTTTTGATGATAAAAGGGCTTATTTTTTCTCCTTCTAGTTATTGTCAGCCTCTTAAAGCTATTACTTTTATGGTTTTCTGAGGAATTTTGCCTACCTCAATTTGATTCTAAATTTTGGATAGCATAAATTCTCACCAAAAATAATTGGCAGACATAAAATATATTGGTTTTAAGAAAAGTAAACAAGCTCCTATTGGTCATACTTATATGTTTCTATTATATCATGAGTGATATAGAAATGAAAGTTCTAAAAGAAGTTCCTTTCAATTGCATATATTTGATCCCAGGAAACAGTTATGACACCAAAAGGTGAAATAGATCTGCACAAAGAAATTTCATTTCTTTTCTAAGTTCCTTAAGTAATGGAAAGACTTTCTAAGGTGGAAGCTGAGGTCTTCTAGTTTCTCTTAGATTATTCCAATCTGGTACATACTTAAATAAAGACTTATCTGATGTCACAGGTAATAACAAAAAAGACTTCTTCCAAGGTTCAAATGAAGCAAAGAAGAATATTTCAATCAGACAAGACCCTTTTGAGAAAAGATTGTGAAATAGAAAAGAATCTTTTGAAGGGCTTTGAATTGGTTTTCATTTTTTCCTCTTCTCTAGTTCAACTTCAATAATTCATCATTTTTCAAGATAATTGATAGTGATAAACTGTTGGCAACAATTCTGGTTGATTTGGAGACACTATAGCCAAGCTACTAGGAGAGCACAATTTGTTTCCTAAATCTGACTTAGAATACTTAATTGAGACTTAGTTTTGTTTAGTTCAAACTAGCTTAATGAATATCTCATATTTTTTAAGTAATGTAGTTCTTCAACTAATAATGTACAAAGACAAGTTAATTGATATATGAGAAGGTCTGCAGATTATTTTGGTATTTTTTTAAGTATATCAATAAAGACAAGCTATATCGATATGATTGTGGGTTAAAAAAAACAAAAAAAAAAACAATATACTGTATATATTGTATAAAATTACGTGTTTTAGATTTTCTCCTAATAAATTTAAAGCTTTTTATATACTTAAATTAATAATATATGTGAAATATTGTAAATGGTTTTTTGTTGCAATAAAAGATATTGCTTGAGTTTTACTCCATTCTTCTACTAGTTTAGCAAATTCAATATTATTTATAACATTATTAATTGTAATTCCCAATATTTTTAAAATTAAATAAACTGTTTTAGTCTTATATTATATTTATTTTAAATATATAAATAAATTTATTTTTGTTTGAATTATAAATTTCTTTAAACATAATAAAAATTCTTCTTTAATATTTTCACTTAAATGGGTACCCCACAGTTGCATAAAGTCTATTATTATATTTTGTATTCTTCAATCTTTATCTATAAAATAGGTAGTTATGTCTAAAAATGCTTTCATTGAAACTGATGTTCAAATATCAAGCATAAATGAAATATAACTTTCTATTTTTTGTAATATCTTTTGAATTTTTTCTTGATCATTTAAATAATAGTTTATTATATAGGTTTTAATAAAAATAGCTGATGGTATTTTTGTATCTGGTACTAATGTTTATACAAAATCAAGAAAAGCTGGTTCTTGAACAACTGTAAAAGATTGCTGATTAATAATAATCCATTAAACAAGTTTTTTTTCATTTTTGTTAAGTCATATGTCTACTATATATAAATACAAAAAATTAATGATATTTTTTTTAAAAATTTAAAAATTATTTGAAATAATCTTTATTTTAAAAAAATTAGCAATTTCAGTATTACTAGTTATTAAATTTAATTTTGCCAGATAAGTTTTTTCAAGATGTTTCATAAGATTAGAAGTACTGCTTCCACTATAAGTATATATTATTCTACAATATTTACAGGTAATCTTTTTGTTCTCTTTAAAATTTGTACTTCTTATAAAGTGTTTCTATGCTTTACTTCTAGAAATTGTTAAGGTAACTGGGACTGATTCTAATAGATTGCTTATAATAGCATTTTCAATATTGATATTATCATAGCTAATTAAACTGCTAATTTCATTATATGTAAAATATATGCTATCAAATAAGTTTTTATGTTCTATTTTTAAAAAAATTAAATTAGCAAAAAACAAAGAATATAATGAAAGTAATTAAGTAGAAAAACTATAATATTGCAAAGAAATGTTTAAAAAATTATCAAGAAAAGCAAGTATTGAATTTTTTTTTAACTTGTCTTTTATATTATTATTAAAAATAACCCTATCTTAATTTTCAGATAGTTCAATTTAAATGAATTTATATGAACTGATGTATATTTGATTTGAATCATATCAGGTTTGATTTAAATTTAATAATTTTGTAAATTTAAAATTCGATTTGATTCAAATTTGATCAAATTAAAAATTTTGAAAATTGATTCAATCTGATTTATATTCAATTCATGGATCAATCAAATTTAGATCAAAATTGTGATTACTACTTGCCATGTTTGGTTTTTTTCAAATTCTAGATCCTTTAATATTCCAATCTTTATGCAGTCTCAAAAATTCTTTCCACTGATCCTCTGACTACATACAAAAAAGACATTCATAAGAAGTTTTATACTTTTATACTAATAGAATCTTACTATTTTTCTAAACCAACTCAAAGAATTCTCTTAGAACTTCCTTACCTCCCTCTCTTCTTGTTTATAATATTCTTTGAACAAACTGGACTCTTGTGATCTGCAAAGTTCAGCTTCTGCCTTTACTATTCATGGCAAGAAAGTTACTAAAGTAAAAAAGACTAATAATGAAGTATTCTCACCTCTCAGCCATATTAAAGATAACAGAGATTTTTGTTTCAATCAAAGGACTTATTCATCCACCCTTTGACTGGCTCTGTGACCTCTTAAAGTTATCTTTTTCAAGCTTTCTGGGAAATTTTGCCTATTTCAGCTTGACCCTGAAATTTTGAGTAGTACAGATCTCACCAATCCTGATTGACTGATATGAAATATGTTGAACAAGATTGATAAACAAGCTTCTATTGACCATCTCACATGTCTGAATATATTTCCTCAGCTCTATAAGAACCTGGAGTCTATCATAAGTCATAATGTCTGTACAGGTGAATACAGAACAAGCCTCCAATATATCATTTGATATAAGAAAGAGACTGTCTAACCATGACAAAGGTTACAAGATGCTTGATTGTTTTTTTTAAAAAATCAAAGCCACCTATTCCTGATTGTATGTCAGATAAGTTTCTGCTTCTACTGCTCAGAAAAGTCTAACTGGAAAAAGCAAAGAAGATAACTAGGAACACTACATAATAAAGCTAGTGCACATAATAAACTAGAAAGTTTTTATCTTATCTTCAAAAAATCTTAAGCTAGAAGACTAAAAGGTTAATACCACTATACCAATTGAAACTCAAGTTCAAAAATGTCAGCAGTGATGTGTAAGCAGCCAAATAATTTGGGAGATCCTCGATAATTTCTAATATCAATGGTTACCAATAAGATACACCAATCGCGAAGCTAAGTGCAGTTCTTCTATTAATAAATTAAATATGAAATATGTTGTATAGATAGATACTGGGAGACTTTCAAGTTATTCATGTGAACACCAATATAGCACCTGGGCCTTTTTGATTACATTCTTCCTACAAGTCTTAAAACTGTAAAGTCTTTCTTTTCATATCTATCTTATTTCTATAAAGACTCAGGAGAAGCTTCTTTGGATCTCCATTAAAAGAAAAATTCAAAAACAGGATGAAGATTTATTGAAAAACATCACAGTTACCTTTGCAAAATAGCAAATAACTATTTCTTTTATTTTTCTTTTATTTCTTTAATAATATTCACATGCTTAGTAGAATATAGGTTTTTTTGTAAAAAAAGGGCAATAAATCTGAAGTAGTTTTAGCTTATTGAATTCTTTATTCACTTTCAAATATATACTCCTATATATGTGCCTTGCACAATTATATAAAATGTAATTTGAAATTTAACAAAGATTAGATATAAGCCCATTAAAAAAAAAAAAAGAATCTTTATGCAGTTTAAGGTAGAGCTCCTGACAATCTTTAGTAAGCCTAGCAATAACTTGAGTCTTTCAAATGATTATTCCTAATCACTTTTCAAAGATGGCCTATAAGGATTTTTCTTAGTAAAATGAGACCTTAGGTCTCTCTCAAACATATCTATTCAAACAGTTCCTATTGTAGATATTGTACTTCCCTACAATTCTAGACTAAACAAGCCTCATTTCTCTGATAATTTTAATAGCTAGTACAGATGATCAAAGTCTTCTAATACCTTTTATGAGTATAGTAATTTGAGAAGAGATGGATTCTACATTGAATTAATAGGATCTTAAAATGATCAATATTATTTTCAATATTCTTTTAATAGCTTCACATATTTCAGATAGTATAGATATATAACTTCTTTTGTCCTAATACTAAAACTGACTAGGATCTATATGACCTTGATTTATTATATTATGGTTAAATGGAAATTTATGATAGATCTAGTGTATACAAGGATGTATATGACTAATATGTATACATTCTGTATAACATGATCTATATTATAAATATTGTTTATGAGGTATTGAACTGGTGATTTATAGATAGTGATCTGGAAGTAATAATGGGTCCCTAAAGTATTTAGCATATAAAATTTCACAGATTACTTATGTCCTTTTTTGAGGGACAAAATTCATAGCTCTTTACTTTAATAGGAACAAAAGTTAGAAAATACTATAAATCAATGATTTAGATAATGGAAAACAATTGTAGGTAGTTTTTTTATAGTTATTAATTTAAAATTTTTAATGTTTCCTAGTGAGTAACATTTGACTTATGTCCCTGCCTCCCCTTTAAGGACCTATCTTTACCTGGAAGTGCACCCACTGCACTATTAATTTACAGGTCTTCATTTATATTATTATAATTTAATTTAATTTAATTTTTTTTTTAAACCCTCTGTCAAGCTAGATATGTGTGTTTTATTAAACATGTGTATATTTTATATTAAAAATATATCACTCAGAAACTTTTTCTCATAGATTCCTGACCACCACTTCCAAAGAAGCGTTCCTCCAAAACTTTATGTTTTAAGAGTAATAAAACTATAAAACTCTTTCTAAAAACACCTGTCTTGCTTGGCAGTAGTTATTTTACACCCTTCTTGTTTACTTTTCCTCTTCACAAACCTCCTACCTAAGAAGTTAATAGCAAGAAAGCTTTTCTAGGAAGAAGAAACCAGATGAAAAAGTATCCTCCCTTCCTTCCCTATAGAGATCCCAGAGTCTAGGAAGAAGTTTGGGCCAACAACTCCATGCCAGCCAGTGGGCAGACATCAATATCACAAGCAAAAACAGCTTCTCTCTCAGTGTGTAGTAGTTTTCTTGATTTTTCTGGAGAATTTTGCTTATCTTAGCTTGACCCTGAATTTTCTGTTACACCAGATTTTGAATGGATTGATTGGCTGAAGTTTGGGACTGGTTGCTCTTCGGTTAGCAAAAATGTAAACAAGAATACATATGATATGGAACGTGAATACATTTCCTAAGCTCCATAAGAACCTTAAATCCATTATAAGTCACCGGATAGTTGTGTAGGTGGATAAACATCACATGGACTGTGATCTTCTCTCTCTTATCAACTCTGAAAGTATCAAGGCTATGGATTGAGTACCTTTTGAGGCAAAGTTGGGTGGATGAGTAGTTGTTAGGCATTTCTTCATTCCTTCTCCTATTTCATTTTCTTGTAAATATTTTCAACCTTCCCCCTCCATTTTAATTTTTTCTTTTAACACTAACTAGTCGCAAGACTAGTACAAGAGATCTCCAACATCGGATAGTGTTGGGACTTTTGTGCAAGTCCTGGCATGTTAGGTCCCATAGTGGGTGGCAACAAGCCGATCAGTGGGTGCACTAGTGTACTCTAGATAATGTTGATTCTTGAATATGGGAATAGGTGAACAATGCACAGCTTGTATACAGTATCTTGCTAGTCCTCCGCTTTGTTTTTAAAAGAAAAGTATTTATACTAAATGGTCATGTATTTTTCTTATCCTGGTTAGGTTAGACATAGATCGAGTCATAAAAATAGATAGCTCTTTGTTCTATTTCTCTCTAGTGATCTGTAAATTCTTAGACAGTATGGGTAAATATTCATCCTGATTGTTGCTAAATATGATCTTTTCTTAATAATGCACTGAAAAAGGTATGGAATGAGCCAGTTTTAAAATAAATAAAAAAAAAAATTAAATTAAAGATATATTACTAAAGTTAAGTCTTTATTTAACTTACTCATCTCTATTTTAAGAATTATTTAAACTTTAAGTGCAACTTCAGAAGTGACTTATTACTCCATTAGCAATTCAGGTAAAGATCCTTCCAACTGCTAACTTTATTGCCTATAGGTCACTACTGCAAATCACTCTATAAGGTTTTGACAGAGCTTAAAATCCAACCATTTTATTACATATTCTATTCTTCTTGTTAAAATTTCTTGAAGGCTTTCATTTTCAAGGTTTCCTTCTTTAGATAGTGGCTTCTTTTCTTTGTGGATATAGTTTTTTGGCTTGATAGACAAGAAGATCTTTTTATCTTGTCTTCTTTATTAATTTTTTATGTTTGTTTCCATTTAATTATCTTTTTATATCTTTTGTTCTAGACTTCTTTTTAGATTTGGTTGTAGACTCTTTTTTGCATTTTTAATATCCACTTTCTTGCTATTCTTTCAATATATTTATCTTGACATTTTAAATCTGCCACTTCTAAGATAAGGTCAGTTCTTATAAGATCAATACAGAAACTTAATATATTCTGACTTTTTCCAGAAGTCTGTTTTACTACTTTAGCAATCCACTTGTCAAACTTTCCTATTTCTTCATGGTTATTAATAATCAGTCTTGGAATTTTTTTCTTTGGTCTCTTTCTTTCTTTCTCACAATAACTCTTTAAAGTTTCTAATAATTTCATCTATTCCTTTATTCCATATCTCTTGTAGCTGATCTTTATAGACTAAACATTCTAGCAAGTGTTCTATGGTTTTATCTTATTGACTATATGCAATACATTTCACTTGCTTATATAAATCCAATCTTTTACAGCAAACTTACTTAAGATAGTATTATGGGTTCTGTGGGTGATACGATTTATATGTAATAGTCTAAAATCCAAAAACCCAAAAGTCTGGTATGAAAGATTGCATATTGTAAGATAAGAAACTATAAATAAGGCTTGGATACTGATAAGAAAAATATGTATATCTGATAAAGTATAGAAAGTTTAGCAAAGTTTAGAGTTAGCATAGTCAATTACAAAGTAGATAGCCATTGTTAGTTAGAAAAGTATAAATAGCTTACCAATGTATGCAGTATTAAAAAAACTCTTTCTGCAAATCCCTCAGATCCTTAGAAATTTCCTTTTTAGGTAATACACCCAAGGAAAGAAACAATATACACAACTCAAGACATATACTCTCACAACACCAATATATAAGAGACATTTTAACACAGAACAATACTTTGTGCATAGTTTTAGTCTGATGATCACTGAGAAAACACAATATATATCAACAACCTTGACCTTTTTCTCTTTCCTAAGAAGAAGGAAATAAGTCAACATAAATTGATTCACAGTCAGAAAAGGGGAGCCAATATCAACTTCACAAAGCTTGCAACCAGGCCAATGTAGGTTGACACCTTTCTTAACACTACAAGGAA